>PVIA01010610.1:0-50517 GCA_004024845.1 Tonatia bakeri
GAGAGAGAACTGCAAGCAGGTGACCTCTTGCAAAAGCAGCTGTAGGTAACCACAGGCTATTGTTAAGAGAGAGGGTAGAGCCTTCTTCTGCAGTGATGTTTGAATAGAGCATTCCATTCGTTTTATTCAAATACTGGTTGGAACTGTTGATATTATTATCTTTTGGTCTGGAAAATGACTATAGGATCATGTAATTACCTAATAATGAGCTTGAAAAACACATGAGATCTGCTGGAATTTCCATCCTGTGGTGTGGGAGGATAATTCCTATGTAAGTCAAGGTAAAATCATGGTGGAAGGTAAAGCAAAGTTGTCTTTTGTTGTATTTTATGAGTTATCTTTAAAGTAATTAATACAGAAAGAAGCACAGGAAGGGAATGGAAAATGAGTAGAAGGAAGGGAGGAAAGCCATCAGATGTTTTTTTTCCTCATCATACATGGATTTAAACTGAAGACCATAAGATTAACCTGCCCCAAGTTTCAGAATATATCTATAAGATTTAGTCTATATTCTACATTTTATTCTATATTTACAATATTATGTCCAGGATATAATTCATATCCCCTTGAACCTTAATCTTATTTCTCTCATTCAAATATATTCAGATTTGAAATAATATTTAAAGGAAAGCCAGACATAAATAATGTATGGTAATTCAGACTTTCACTTTTTCTAATCTGCTCCTTGCTTCATAATTTTAAAACAATTTCAGTTTAAAATTCAGCTAAGCATCATTGAACTATTAAATAAAGAATTGAATATGAGTGTATCAGAAACTAATTCTTCCATCTGGCAACAAACCCAAATATATCAAATTAATAGCTTCGTTCTTCCCAGGAATCTACTGTACTTTAGCAACAAAACCTGCTCATTGAAAATATTGTTTGGGGGTACTGGCGAATCATCTCAATGAGCACTGATATAATTATAATTATAAATTAAAATAATAACAGCTCCTCTGAGGTGTAAAATACTCTTTTCTGAGAATTTTATGATTGCAATTTGAGCTTAACATTTTTTACCCAGACTCAAGCAGAGGAAGAAAACAGTTTCGTAATAATAAACTAGAAAATAAATGATAAGAAATGCTCAGAGCTAAAGAACCAGATGTAGAATTATCAAAAGAGAAAAAGAACTTTGTTTCCACCTTCTATCAATTTAAATCAGCAGCGGCTTGAGGAAGACATTTGAGAAGATTGCTGGACTAATGGTCAAACACGATTGGTCAGGCACATAATATTATTATTTTTTAACTCCTTTTATTGTTGTTCAAGTACAGTTTTCTGCCTTTCCCCCCCCTCCCCCACCACCCTGGCCCTAGTATTACTAACTTCTTACATCAAGCTTTGTGCTGAATTAGGGTACTTTGCAAAAAACAAAAGAAAAGACGCAATCTTTATGTTACTGAAGAACCTACCAGGGAGGTAGGGGGAAATAAAGCCATAGTGTTTAACACCTTGATGACAAGTGCTGCTGTGTGGGGACCAAAGGAAACGCTGGAGAGATTTTAGGGGTCATGGGAACCAGTTAAAGGGGCCAAAGGAGGTTGGGGTAGTCAGAGGGGGCTTTTAAAGGGTTATTGTAAGAGTAAAATACTTTGCTTAGTAGTATACTCGGAGATTCTACGTGATCTGATATGGTCACTACCCTATCTGAACCCTTATCCCTCTCTCTACAAGGGCACATAGTCACATCCATACCACTGAATTCTCTGTGCTCTTCTATTTCTGCATTATCCGTTGTAACCGGCTTCTGTCCAATGTTATGTCTAACAGGCTTCAACATAATAAAGTGCTGCATTTCCATGCTTTTCTTTCACCCTTACCCCTGGATTGCATGAGTTAGATAGAATGAGCGTCCAGGCAGAACGTTATCCAGTGTCCCTGTTGTCTTAAACAACAAGATGAATCCCCATGGTGAACACAGGCTATGGGCAGTTCATTCCAAGCAACAAGACTGAGACAGGCAAGCTAACTAATCAGTAACCGCAAATTATAAAGTACTCCATGAGGTTACCCAAATTGAATAGTCATCCACTGACATACTTGCATGTGGCATGCATGTACTGGTTAATTTTTGCAAATATATTTATACACATATATACACCCACATATATACATATCCTCTCTCCAGTTATTTACAGTAACTGAATATATATCATTTCATTGAGTATGTCAAGTATCAACTGTCATTTTATGGTAGATGCCTCCTTGGTTTTAGAAGTCTTCAGGAATCAGGAATAAAAACTTGCATGTGCATAACACAATAGATTTTTTTTTCTTGATGTCCACAATGCTCTTTGACAAACCGTATTACACTCCCTGATCCAGTTTCTGAATTTAAAAACTTAGATTTCTGATGTAAAAGTTACCAGAAAAAAGAAATTTGTTCAGAACATGTTGGGGAGCTGCATGGTACAGTTATAACTTAAAGTTACTAACAGTCTCAGTACTGATTGTTCTAACACAGTCAGAACTTAACTCTATTATCTTAATAATGAAGAAATTATCTCATTTGTTTTACACTCACACCTGTGACACATCTCTGCTACTCTGTGTATGTTTTGCACATGGATATTCTGCTATGTCCCTGCTCTCACATATGCCATCCCTGATGTCCCCAAGCTTGAAAATCATTCATTTTCTCTCTCTCTGTCTCTCCCATTCTCTCCAAACTCACCTCTCTCAGAAAGCTTTCCAAGGTCAGCCCTAGCACCCTAGACCTGCCAACAACACATCCCCTCACTTCTATTTTATTTTTGTGCAAATGTGAGTCCCTTTGCTTACTTTGCGGCCCCCTTGCCTCAAGCTTTCTTGGGAATGTTACTCCATGAGTTTTCCCTTCTCTCTGCTCTAGTGACTGAAATGCCTCTCTCTGCCAGGCCCTGCCTCTCAGCCTCAGCGCTCGGCGTCTCCCTGGTCTCTGCTCTTGTTACCGCAGCTCTCTGCCCTCTTTCACAGCCGGCCTCCAACACAGTGTCCCCATACACACACTTCCCTTTGTTGATTTTTCCTTTTTGTCTGAAGCCATTCCCAGTCTGACCTTTTTGCCTCAGCTACTCAACCAGAGTCCTCAGGCAGAGGTCCCCATATCCTCCTTATTTCTAAAGCCAATGAACACTTTTCATTTTTTATTTTGCTAGTTCAGCAGCCGTCAACACAGTTGGACATGTTCCTTTTTGAAATATGTCCTCTTTTGTGTTCACTTACACAATTCTTTCCTAATTTTCTCCTTACTCTTTCTTGAACATCTCCTTTGGGTACAATTCCTCTACCTCTTTTATGAGCTGAAATTCTTGTGGACTGAGACCCAGGCTCTATTCTCAACATACACAATTTCCTTAATTTATATCATCCACTGCCGGGTAAACACTGACTGTCCCTCAAGGCATTATTCTCAAACAACCTGCCTTCTCTGCTCCAGACTCACAGAATCAATCGCAAGTTAACATCTCTTCTTGCAGGTCTCATAATTGCCGCACACTGGATGTGTTACTTCTGAAATATGCTCCCCTTCCAGTTCTTCCCATCTTGGTAAATGCCACCAACATAAACTCACCTTTTCTTCCTAGGATCTTGGCAGCCATTCAGCATTTCTCTCTTTCTTCGTCTTCACTTTTCTCTTTTATACATTTTCCAAGTCCTGCCTAGCCTGTCTCCCAAATATTTCCAGAATCTGATCACTCCTTTTTGTCCATTGTTTCAAGTTACCATGAACTCTCACTTTTCATACTACAGAAGGTTCTTTAAGAGTCTCTCCAAATTCATTCTCCACTGAGTGAAAAGAGAGATTTGAAATGTGCAAACTTATTCGCATCACTCTCTTTCTAAGAGCCATCCTGTGGCTTCCTGCTGTGGTGAGGATGTGCAAATCCTTCTCAAGGACCCAGGGGCTCCACATGCAGATGCCAGCTGCCACCCCAGGTCCCACCTGCATGCTCTCTGCATGGAGCTCTGGTTACATTTGCTGCCATTTAGTTTATCTCATAAACAGAAGATTCGCATCCCTCTGGGTCTATGTCCCCCGTAGCTGCTTCACAACCCCTACACCTATTTCCTTTCTTGGAGAACTCTTTTTCATTTCCTGGATTTCAGCTACAAATGCTGGTCCAAAGGAAGGAAGCCTTTACTACTCCTCCACAGCACCTTGCACCTCCTGCAAACTGTCCCAAACCTCACACTAAGTTGAGTTCCCTGGTTATGTGCTCTCACATGTCCCAAGGGTAACTGAACTGGTAGTTTGAGGTCTGTTTTTCATTCTAGACAACATTATACAAAGAGAGCTCATGCATACGAGTCTTCTCCATTACTCTGCCCCCAGCACCTTTCACATTCAAATTTCTTTATAAAGGACTGTTGAGTGCATCCGTCTGCTTTCTATTTCATGTTGTTGCTCATGTAACTCTCATTTCAGTTTTTCATAGAGATCATATGTTCACGTGTAAACTACTATTTTTAGTTAATAATAATAGTTGAACATCCTATGTACCAGGAATGCTCTGGCACATAGGTGAATTATTTCATTTAATAAATATGATGGGGTTCTCACTCTTATGATTTTTATATCATAGATGAGGAAACTCCATTGTCATAATTACCAAATACAGAGAATGCAGATTCACAGAAAACAGTATCAGGACCAGGTTTCCCTGCAAGGGATCTGTTTTCTGCTGTCTGTTATCATGGACACTTGTCCGTGTGTGTGTGTTTCTCCATTCTTGAGGAAGCTCAGAGGCTAATAGGAGAAGCAGACACATGTAAATATACAATTATGGGATGAATGTAGAATAATACAATGAGGATGTGACTCTGAGAGGGTTCTGAAGAAAAGCTTTTCATGTGCGAGTGACACTGTTCTTTGTGTCTTGAAATGATGTCACCAAATTGGGACACACAAAAAGAAAGTGTTTCCAAGGAAGAAGCTGAGCCGAGGGGCCAAGCCTGAAGAAGAATGTGAGCGTGTGGGGGAGGAGGCTCCGGGGTGGAGGCCATGAAACATGGCCCGTGGTGAGTATCTCAGGGGACTTGTTCCAGAGATAGCTGTCATCTCCCTAAGTTTTAGAAAAGCTGCTTAAGAGAAATGATTAGATTGCAATCATCATTTTGCTCACAAACCATTTGAAAGCAGAGCACTTTTGAAATAATACAATAATTAATAAATGGATTATACAAGACTAAATTGCTTTGTGTACTCACGACTGTAGACCTACTTTTGTCCACTCTTGTACATTAAGCTAAACATGCGTTTAACTCCAGTGTTTCACCTTTTCCAGTGAGTCATACAGTTGGAATCATACAGTAGGTAGCTTCTTTCATACCACTGGCTTCTTTCACTACGCAAATCCATTTCTGTGGTTTGATAGCTCATTTCTTTTTGTTGTGTGCAGGTTTTTGTGTGAATACAATTTTCAAGCCAGTTGGGTAGTTGTATTAGCTTCCTAGGACTGCCATAACAGAGTACCGCAAATTAAGTGACTTAAGAAAATGGAAGTTCCTTTTCCCTCAGTTCTGGAAGCATAGAGTGTGAATTTAGAATGTTAGCACTTGGCTCCTTCGCGGGACTCGGAGGAGGAATCTGTTCTATGTGTCTCTTCTTGCTTCTACTATTGTCAACAATCCTCTGCATCCCTTGGCTTGTGGACAGGTCACTCCAATATCTGTCTTAATGTGGTGTTTCTCCATGTATCTCTCTTCTCCTCTTATTATAAAGACAAGACTTACTCTGTTCCATTATGACCTCTTCATAATTTAATTAGCTCCACCCGCAATGACTCTATTTCCCAATAGAATCACTTTTTGAGGTCCTGGGAAAGATATAAATTTTTGAAGGACACTTCAGCTAAGACAGTAGTTATACTCTGTTTTTTAACACTGTAAAGATAGACTCAGTATGCTGACAGAACACACTGCACAGATTTGATAGGACTGGAGAGTTGCACCCAATTCTTCATCAGAGGGAAATGCTTGGTTAATTTTTCTTAAAATAACAGGTTGCGTTCCACTCTGGTCAGACACAATTACTGTATTCTTCGGACTATAAGACATCCCCCCAAATTTGGGAGGAAAATGGGGGTGCGTCTTATAGTCCGAATGTAGCTTGCCTGGCTCGCTGTGTGTGTGTGTGTGTGTGAGGGGGAGGCAGCGGCCTATGTTATGTGTGTTATTAAATATTTTGCCACATTTTTTGCTTCAAATTTTTTTTTCCTATTTTCCTCCTCTAAAACCTAGGTGCATCTTATGGTCTAGTGCATCTTATAGTCCAAAAGATACAGTACATTTCCCTTTAGCTTTTTCAGTGAATTCATAGTTGCTCCCTATCGCACCTCTCAGACTTACTAATTATGTGACTTTGGGCAAGCTACTTGACCTCCTCTTTGTATTTTTATTGTGTCATCTATAAAATGGAATTACTAATAATAGTTTCTACCTGTAGAAGAAACCAGAACGTTATGGGCTGGAAGCCATCACAGAGGTTAAAACATGGTACAGTAAAATAAACATTTCCTTAGCCGATAAGAAGCACAATTGTGTTCATCTGATCACAGATATTTAAAAAGAATGCACCCCCACCCTGTCCCACAGTGGCACTGTCAGCTGCAGGCCCCTGCACACAGTGAACTTTGGTCGGTCTGGAGAGCTGGCTATAGTCAGCTCACCTATCTTGTGTAATATTCTGTTTCTTGATATTATCAGGAAAAAAAGTTGACCCGAATCCAGCTGTACCAGTTTCCTCCAGGTAGCTATTGTGCTAAAAAATAAAAATAAGGAAAAACAAACTCTCATAACCATTTGGTTTAGAGAGAAAGTTCAAAGAAAGTTCATCCTCTAGACATCACTGTTGGAAAAGCCTTCTATAAACTATCTACATGACAATGTTGCCATGAGGCTTAAATAAAACAATAGACATAAAATTATGAACTCTTTTGGATACACAGTAAGTAGAATGCACCAATATTTCTATTTCTTAAATCAGATCTTTGCAGCTATATGTAGAACAAAATTCGGTCTCCATTTCTGAGGTTAACTCAAAGTTCCCTTTAGTAAAGAAACAAAACACACCAAAGGTCACTATTAAAAGTATTGTTTCCCACTGTGTGCACAGCAGAAGGCCTATCTATGTCCCTGGTGTGCACTGCTTTGGAAATAATGTTGGGCTGGACCTGCCCTTCTGAAGGGAAGGCAGCTTCTGACTGTGCCTACAGGAACACACAGCTCTTCCTCTCTCCCCTCCCGGCACTCTGGGCAAACTCACTTTCACACTTCTATACACTCCTTCCAAGTAAAGCAATTTTAGATAGTTTCTCATGCCACCACTGTCCCTGCCTTATATTATGTGATTACACCAAGAACACGAAAATGAGGCAAAGTTAGAAGACAATGACAGAAGTAAACCAGATAAATTCCCTACCCTTGAGGTGGGTATTCTCTTACTTATTCACTCACCCTACATGTGGTTATTGAACTTCATGTCCCTGAATGACTGAAAGTACCTGCCTGTGTGATCTTTACATTCTTGCAGAGAGACACGTGGGCATGAACCACACAAACCAAGGCGTCCAGCAGATCTAGGTGGAACACGGCACTGACTCTGGAATATGAAGTTGGATGTGAAATAAACAACACGATTTCTCCAGTAGAACCACTGGGAGCCATGAGGAGCTGCCTCGTAGTTCATAGGAAGGGCTAACTTGGGAAGGAAATTTTTCTGTTTTTCTCTGTTGGCCCAGCAAATGGAAAGATCATTCAGGGACTGGCCCAGAGCGATGTGTGGCCCTGGGACTTGTGCTATGCCAAGAAACGAAACTCAATTATGCTCCGTGGCAAGACTAGATTTCTCCTGGTTCTAACCTGTCACCTGTGGGCTGCATAGCCCAGGATGGCCATGAATGTGGCCTGACATAAAATTGTGAATTTATTTAAAACATTATGAAATTTTTTTTGTGATTATGTGCTGCAGTGTATTTAATGTGTGGCGCAAGGCAACTCTTCTTCAGCCAGTGTGGCCCAGAGATGCCAAAAGGTTGGACACCCTGCAAGGGCTGCATGGTTTCACTTGGGAATTCCATTTTTTCCAAGCACAGTGAGATTCCTATTCTAAAAAATGATGCTGTGGCGCAAATTTCTGGGTATTTGACCAGAGTTCATCAGTTGGATATTTAGAAAACTTCATTCTTTGGTGCCAACACACCTTGTACCATTTTGTGTGGGGACATAAGAATAAATATGCAATTCTTTATTGATGTCAATATTCATCAAGGACGATAGTTCTAAATAATAGTCAAAATGTGTACAATGCTTAAGAATTGATAAAGCATTTTTTCAGCCACTGTGTGATTATTTTCATCCATTTTAGAAAAAGCAAATGTAGCAAGAGTGGCAGTAGAAGTGTGTTTGAGTGAAATAAAGCATGGGTGTTTATGTTTGTTACGCACTGATTATTTATTTTGCTATGCTCTTTTTTATTACTTTTTTTTTTCACAAAGCATATGACCTGTGCATTCTCTCTTCCATTTCTATTGTTGATGATACTGAACCTAATTTTCTAAAATGCTTCCTTCCTGCCTTCACATGTCTTCGGACGTGCTGAATCTCATGCCTGAAATAAAGATTTTTCCACTTGTGTGCCTATAAACTATTTTTAAAGCTCAGAGGTGATTCAGTTCCTTTAGGTCCCTCACGATGTCCTGAACAAGAAAGAAACTAGTATTTACAACAGGATGTAATTAATGTGCTCAGGGTCTACGCCTGTAGGAGGCATTAAAGCCGGTAGGAAGGACACTGTGATTGAATCTGCCAGAGGAGCATATCTCTTTCATGTTTCTGCTTAGCTCCAAACGTTGTGGAAAACAGTCTCCCAGAAGCTTGTCATGATAAATGTGTACATGAATGATTTCTGGGCTATGAATGACTCTCCCTTCAGATGATGAGCTATTAATGCGCCACATAACCCTTTCATGAATGCTCGGAGGCCCTGGAGGGATATGTCATCAGCTTTGATGGAATCTACTTTGGAGCTCTAAGCAATGCAAACAAAGACCTGAGTATATTTATAGCTAATCTATGGAGGTCAAGGCCACATGAAGCCCAGCTTTCAAGGGACCTGGGTAAGACAGCCAGCAGATCCAACACTGGGCAGCTTACTTGCTTGAAGAAGGGTTCTCTTTGCCTGTCTTGGATTAATCACATGCTTAATACACAGAGAACAGCACCATTTTACTAACATCAAATATATAATGAAGCTTCTAATAAATCCAGTCATTGTGACTTCAACTTGATGTTCTGGTGGCTTCTGAAGTATCAGAATAGTATGCAGCACTTGTGAATATGTTATAACCTTTTACAAAAATAGTCAAACATACAGAATAAAATTCAAATCAAATATTCGCAGAAATGCCAAAGTACACTGAGGTAGCAGAGGTCTACAGAACTCTGTTTAACATCTACTGAGTTAGGGGATGCCCTCTGCCTCCGAGATCTTGTGCCCAAAGTTCTTAGGAGCACAGTGTGAGGTGGGGATGTTTGGAGGAGGTCACTTCTCTGCTGGATTTAGTGACTGTGTCCATTGTGTCTGGAAGAGCCTAGCCGGCCCCCCTCTGCCAGTCCAGTTAGTTATGCTGCACCTCCCCCCACAGAGGCACCTGGGGTCATGCCTCAGGAATATGATTCCTCATGGGACTGCTTGAGGCTCATGCTCAGCCACCTCAGCATCACTGCAATTCAGATCAGACAGAAAGAAGCATCAGACTCACCCTGGAGATTTTCAGAGTGGCAGGACTCAATGGTCCCTCTCAGATCTATGGAACCAGAATCTGCATTTTAACAAGATCCCTTGGTGATTCATACACACTGTAAAGTTTAGAACAATGGCTTTAAAGAGTTAAAGGCAAAGTTAGGTAGGCTAACATTTTCTTTAAATATATACATGTCTTACCCTAGCTGGTGTGGCTCAGTGGATTGAATGCCAGCTTGTGAACCAAAGGGTCACCAGTTCAATTCCCAGTCAGGGCACATGCCTGGGTTCTGGGCCAGGTCCCTAGTAGGTAGTGCTCAAGAGGCAATCACACATTGATGTTTATTTGCTTTTCTTTCTCCCTCCCTTCCCCTCTCTAAAAACAAATAAATAAAATCCTTAAAAAATAAATATATGCATGTCTTTTTTTGTTAAAAGATCTACCATTTTTAAAAATTTCCAAATACACAGTATAATTGATAAGGTCTATTCTATAGTCTAGTGTTTTAATAATTCTAATACATCACAATAATGGAATAATATTGTAATAATTAAAACTAAGAACAGTTAATATAATTACTAGAACATATATATGGTTTCTCTCTAGTCTGATTTTATATATGACATATATATTATATATTAGTCTAATATATACTATAGTATAATGTATACTACAATATACATTACAGATTTTATATAAATGTAATGCATTATATATAGTCTAATACATTACATATTTTAGACTAGAGAAAAAAACACATCAATTGTTGCCTATATTTGGAATTTACAACACATCTGTGATTCACATTTTCCAAGAATTCTTGGAAGGATGTTATGAGATTTATGTCCCGAGACTGATTCCCTAGAAAAGGTATGACGTCTGACTCAGGGAGAAGAAGCAGGCAATGCAGAGCCCTGCGTTCATTGCTTACACACTACTTTGTACAAGTTTTACACAAATCCCCCAGAGCCTCACACCAGACGCCAGCCCAAGGAGCAAACCAAGACCTGGCACAGAGGGGCTGGGCTGGCTTTGGGGATGGGTGGCTATCAGCAAGACTATGTTTGTGAAGGGAGAAGTGCAAGTTTTGGTATCTTGCAGTCAGCAATCAGAGACATGACTTCTTCCTCATCAGCTGCTGGAGGACAGATGGCAGGACAAGTGTCAAGAAATCCAAGGGCCCAGTTCTTTACCCTGGACCCCCTGCATGCGATGAGCTCTGTGGGTAGACAGCAGGCCATTGCTCCCGGAGTGCTGTACAAACAATTACCCCTATGACCTCAGGGTTGTTCTAAAGCCTATTCAGATTATTCCACATAAAAAACTTTTCAATGACAATGCTCTCTGAGTATTTGATGTATTATCATACTCATGTGAAAGTCTTTCCTAGGTCCACATTGTGGTGACCATTTGGTGTGTTCCTGAAAGTCCATGTGGTAAAATGTTTAGTGTCACTTTATTTTTTAATAAATACTTTATTGTTGTCCTATTATAGTTGTCCAGTTTTCCCCCTTTTGCTCTTCTGTGCTCATCCCACCTCCACTCCCACGGTCAATCCCCACCTTGTTGTCCATGTCCTTGGGTCATTCATACATGTGCCTTGACTAGTCCCTTCCCTTTCTTTCCACTTTTATCCCTCTCCCCCCTCCCCTCTGGTGGCAGTCAGTCTGCTCCTTGTTTCCATGTCTCTGGTTCTGTTTTGCTTGTTTGTTTGTTTTGTACATTAGTTCCTCATACAGGTGAGATCATATGGTATATAAAATTCTCAATTGCATGCTGTATTTATAATGAACTACAGTGATGGTAAATATGCATAAGATGTCATCAACACATTTCTAGATGGAAATGATCAGAAACACAGCAAACTCCAAAAGGTCTCTGTGAGTCCTCACTCAGCCCTTCAGATTCCAATGACTTCTGTGTTTAATTAGGATGCAGAAGTATTTTTATTAATTTTTGAGATCAAGTTAAATTTCTTATTTGTTCAGTTTAATGATTTCTGATTAGATTTTCCAAAATACAAGAGGCCCATAAAGTGATTCTCCTTTAAGGAAGCTAGTCACAACATAATCAGATGTTGGAAAATTTCTGCTCACTATCTGGTCCCAGTGCTGACATGCGGGACCTACTGTTGAGTCACGTGCACAGTAGAAAGGGTAACTAGGGCTTCATTGATGAAATATTTCCAACTGGAATATGACATTGTAATTGGCATTTATTAAATGCAAGTTGTGTGGTCATTATTTTTAAATTCATTTCATCATTTAACACACTCACTGAGCACCTACTCTAAGTAAAGCATTGCTGAAGTATAAAAAAATCAGAAGATACACTTTTTGGGAGGATCTCACAGTTTAGTTGAAGACAAAATGATGAAGAAAAAGTTGCTATAGTGTGGTAATTGTTCTGATGTTATGCAATATATAGGAAGAGGGCAGGTGGGGGGTAGGGGGTCAGAGGTCAGAGAGATTAGAGAATTTGCAAAGGACCCCTTCTTGGTGATAGAGAACAGGGCACACACAACTATCTTATCTATTTTATCCCTTCCACATTTGAGACAGTGCCCTGTCCGTGACAGTGCAGGCCCACCCTTAGTACTTCTGGGGCCTGGATAGAATGGATGTCCTGGCTCATACCCATAAACCCACCTCTGTCCTAGAAAGGCCCAGATCTCATAGCCAAGCTCCCTACTCCCAGACTCACCCTGGGCACCCCGGCAGTGTTGTCTGCCCTGGTGTGGACTGACAGGGGAGAGACCTACATGGGCCCTGACAACAAGGTCCTAGCACAGGACGGGACCTTGATGGGGCTACCTTCTTCTGACACTGTGGGCTCCCAGACCCACTGGAAGAGATGTGGATGAAGGGTCAGTGTCCCTTCCATTGCCTGGGGCCCTGATCAGGGCCTCCAGTAGTATTGATACAGGTACAGGAAGTGTTTGTTATGGGCTCTCATCCAGTCTTCCTCAGTAAGGAAAAGGTGCTTAGGGCTGTAGTCAGTCCTAACTGACACTGTGGCTCTAGGACATTTATTTCCCTCTAGGAAAATGATCCCCCTTCCCTAACAACGAGAGCTTGGAATAAATAATGTGTAAGATTTCCAGGCTTGATTCCTTCTTTCTAAATGCTCAATGCTTGGAAACCACGAAACCCCGGGAGACTCACTGTCTTGCTTGTATAATGAGGATTCAAATTTCCACTCATTTCACTCACTGTTAGGAGGTAACAGGATAATGTAACCAAAGTGCTTTCAATATTGGAAAGCACAACTCATGTAAAGCTGAGATTTACCTCAGCTCTCTTCCCGCTTGAAAACTCAAATATTGATTCTACTAAAGGTTGTAATGGCTGACAAATATTTTACTCCTGCTGTTGATTCGGCATTGCACAACGCAGTCTCCTATCACGACTGGCCCGCCCCTCCTCTCCTTCCCTCCAGACCCCAACAAGCAACTGCTTCCCCATCCAGCTGAGATCCAGCAATGGGGATTTTAATCCAGGCTGCTGTGTCTGGTGCTGTTGGACTTGAAGCAAATCACCCTCCCTAAGCCACTCATCATTTGTAAAATGAGGCAATCAACACGCATAGCACAGCATCATACAGGTGTGAGAGTAGACGTGATCTAACTTTAAAATTTAGTACCATGGCTGCTACTGGATAAGAATTTAATAAGTGGTAGCTAATACTATTGCTGCCCCACCTATGGTTTTGCCTTAGTCATTTGAATAATGCCACTCCCCCCAGCTTTAATGAGATATGATTGACTCATAACATTGTGTCATTTTAAGGTGTACAAGTACTGATTGGATGCACTAATGTAATGCAATATGATTGTCGCAGTAGAATGAGCTAATACCTCCATCAGGGTACACAATTCCCTTTTATTGTTTAATGCAGTGAGAGCATTTATGGTTTACTGTCTTTGCAACTTCCAAGTATGCAGGACAGTATTGTCAACTGCATCCCAGTGCTGTGCATGAGGCCCCACGACTTATTCATCTTCTAACTGGAAACTTGTACCCATTAACCATCATGACCCCAATTCTGCCTCCCTCCACCCAGACCTGTAATTGAGGCAGATCCTGGCCTGCAGGATCCATGTGTGTTGTGGCTGCTAATGAACAAATACACATGGACAACAGAAGTGGAAAAAAAAGGAAGACATGGCCACTCTCTGAGAGAGAGAGAGAGAGAGAGAGAGAGAGAGAGAGAGAGACAGCTTGAGGCCCCTACCTGGACAGGCTTTTATTGCTTCTCTGGGTACATTACATGGAGGTCCTCATTTACTATGCACAGGTTCACTTCAGGGGACTACCTTTTACAGATAACAAAGGAAAGAATGCTGCTAATTATTTCAAAGAGAAGGATGTTGCAGACCAAGGGGAAAAGCAGTTGAACTGGTCATACTCCTTACTTGGGATGTTTAGCACAGACTTTAGGAAGTTACAGTAAGCCCTTGCTGCCTCAATTCAGGGTGAGAGAGTTTTAGCAAAAGCAAGTCTCATAGCAGTCTGGGTACAATGCAGGCCTGATTCCCCATGGGAAAACCTCTCTGTAGGCGTGGTCCTGTGTGTCACTCACTTCCCACTGGTTTTTCACATGGGGTCTGGGCTACATTTCCACGCCATGAGAAGCAGTTCCCTACAGGTAATAACCATTTCAGTCTCTGTGTCTATAAGTTCTACTGTTTTAGATTCCGCATATACGTGATATAAAGTATTGGTCTTTTTTCATCTGACTTAAGATCCATCCATGTTGTAGCATATGACCAGATTTCCTTCTTTCTCATGCGAATCATGACACTCTTGTAAAAGAAAAAAAGAAGAAATAGTTGAGAATATATATAATCTCCTCTCTTTCATTGTGGAAAAGGCATCAAGTAAAGTTACTTTCCTCTGTCTCTTCCAATGCCAGTCTAACTAGTCCTGCTTCCTCTCTAGCAAAAGCATCTTCTCTCTCTATCCTCTCTGTTGCCACCAAGGGGAAACACATGATGAACATAACACTGGGATTCACTAGCAACCCCCTTGGTTGCTGCAGCTCTGCTGTGTCGCAATGATTGACACGGAATCACACAGGTGCCTCCATGGCTCAGCCCTTTGCTCCCAGTGCTCTGAGGACTGAACATGGACAGTTGTCAGGCAGGCCCTACTGTTTCTGGGTGTCCAGGGGAAAATGTGTCTTATTTACCAGAACTTCCTCAGTATTGCAAAGACTACAAAGACAAGTCCAGGATATTTCTCTAAGATACTAAATGAAATGTATTTGTGATAATGTAAGATTCCAGAATGGTTCTCTTGTTCCATTAAAAAATAAAATATTAGCCCTGACTAGTGTGGCTCAGGGGACTGAGTGCTGGCCTGCAGACTGAAGGATCGCCAGTTCGATTCCCAGTCAAGGCACACGCTTGGGTTGTAGGCTGGGTCCCCTGTTGGGCATGTGTGAGAGAAAACAGATTGATGTATCTCTCACACATTGATGTTTCCTTCCCCCCTCTTTCACCCTCCCTTCCCCTCTCTCTGAAAGTAAGTAAAATCTTTAAAAAATAAAATAAAATAAAATATTAGAGTTATGCAAGAAACTACACTCCTATCAGTAACAGCAATGGCAGCTGATCATGTATTTTTTTTGTTGTTTAAGAAATAAGTGTAATTATGGAACAGATATTTCTATGATACAAACTCGTTTATTAATTGATAATCTCAGCTTACAGACTGAATGAATTTCAGGGTAGGAATACGAATTATAAAGCATAAAATTCTTTCAGATGCAGGAGAGAACCTTAATAATTCCACAGTCAACCTTTGAGCTTGAGAATTTCTGATGCATTTATGTAGTCCTTTTGACAGCTAAACATTCTTTCAGAAGCAAGAATTTTTGAGAGCTCTACTTAATACAGCATGAAGCACTTTGGGTGGTTTGAGGAAAAGGTAATTTTGCAAAAAGCCATTAAACTTCAGAGACTAGAAGGAAAAGGCAGATCTCTGGGCACTGGGGTGGACCAAGAAGTACCAGAGCTGTTAAGGAAAGACGTAGGCTTGATGACCTTCCCTCTCAATTCTGGCCCCTCTCAGCCACATATAGGATGAAATAGTAATATACACACTGCTATTATTATTGTTTTACTGTTTTTAACTTTCCTTGAACTCCCCTCTCCAGTTTCTGTCCTCTAAACTTCAAACTTGTGAACCAGATAATGCAGAGCAACAAACTAATATATAAGTATATAAGTGTATATATGTGTGTATATATATCTACACACACACACACACACACACACACACACACACACGCATATATATATCTTTGTACCTACTTGGAGACTTACAGAATTCTTATTGCTTGCCTGTTTTCCGTAGTGAGGCTGTCTTAACCTTCCCCTCTTCCTGCTTTAATGAGTGCCTGGTATTCAGTATTCCCATGGGGGTGGTAGCATGATTTCTTCTGACAATCTGCAATTGATGGGCTTTTGCTGATTTTAAATTTTTCTCCCCACAAAACAGTGTTCCAATAACAACTCTATCATGCACACCTTGACACATTTGAGTTTTCATTTTGTGGACTAGAGTCCCAGGAGTGGGACTGCAGGGTTGAAGGAAATATGTTTAATTTTTTATTTCCATGGATGTTGCTAGACTGTTGTCTAAAAACTCTGTAAAAATTCCTATTTCTATCACAGTCTATGAGATGATTTTGTTGTACTCCTGATACTACTGGGTGTTATAGAACTTTAAAACTTTTTACATCTTTTAAAGGTAAAATGATATATTGTTGTTACTTTGATCGTGTGTTCCTGGATCCTAGTAACTTTGATTATTTTCTCATAAATACATTGGCCCTTTGAATATGCTCTCTTGTTTTTGACTTCTTCATATAGTTTGGATTTTACTGAATCTAGAATGTCTTAGTTTTCAGAATGAGACATCCCTATAAAGTAACTGGACATGAGATGTCTAAAATAGTATCACTAGGAAGAGGAAAGTGAATCTATAAAGCATGTCTCAAAAAAGCAGATGAAGAAAAAAATAACCTTTGTTATTGTTTTTAACTCATTTGATCCAGTTTCTATTATAAATAAATTAGACAAGTAAACACACCATTGTACCTATGGTTCAGCTTGTTAGAAGGGACATTTAAGAAGACCCAATGAGGTAATAGCAAATAGCCATTTAAAGTATAAACTTCAGTGCAGTAATTATTATTACTATCATTATTATTATTTAGCTAATTTGGTACTAGAATGGACCCTCAGAGACTGACAAGGAGTCTCTCCTCCGCCACCAGGCCTGGTCCTAGGACCCTCCAACGTCACTGTATGAGGGTTGCTGTAAACAACTCAGCTTGGGCCACCCCTCCTTCGAGATCCGGAGATGAAACGGAAGACTGACCTCAGCTCAAGCTTCCCGTCTGCCTGATCGCACTATTACTCTTTGTTTCCTTTGATTGCTGGTTCAGTAGCCAACTAACATGAAGCAAACTTGCTTGAGTCTAAGATGCCGTTCTCACTACTCCTTCCTCTGAAGTAGCCTTTGGGGTCTGGCAGGGCTCATCCCCCAGTTCCCCAGTCTCCAAAATTTACTTAACCTGCAAAAACCCTACTTCCAAATAATGCCACATTCACAGGGACTGGGGATTAGAACTTCTACATATTATTTTGGGGGCCACAATTCAACCACAATGCAGAGCAGGCCATGCATTCTCTAACTACCGCTCTGATTCTAATATACCATGACCCCGAATCCTAGAATACTGAGGATACGTTTATTGTCTGGAAAGTTTGCTTTAGTTGAAAGGAAAGAAAAGAAACTACTACCACACACATGTGCAGGCACCCCCCCCCCCCACTCCAGGGTCCAGGGGGATCACATGAAGCATGCAATGCGGTGGGAGCAGAGATCTTAAGGATCCGGTAAGCCCTCAGTGGGCCTCTGGAGCTTGCATGCTGCCCTGGGCTGAGGTCACCTGCCAAACAGTTTACTCGAGCTTTGTTTGCACAAAGATTAATTTGGAGGTTAACCAGGTGACTTTGCAAAAGCCCCTGAAGGCTCTTCATGAAAGCTCATAAAACATATTTGTGGGTGGTTCGTAATGTTAGTGAATGTATATATGTGTGTGTGTGAGCATACATGCACACATGTGTGTGTTTATCCATAGTCCCGGCTCTGAAGTACAGATCTGCAGTGACCCCTTATCATTTAGGGGTGCAACCAGCTACTTATTGGGTGACAACTACATGGTGTATTAAACACCAGACCATAGATATGGATGTTTATTCTTAGTGTTTCCAATAATTCGAAACCAAGGAGAGACTGACACTGGTGTGTGCTCAGAAGACAAAGAAACCCAGAGGTTTAACAAGGAATTTTTTCCTGGTTATCTTGCAGGGCCCTTTGTCAGGAGATGAACACGGAGGAAGCAGAAGAACAGAGAGGAGACAGAGCCGGCTTCTAGGCGCACTCACTAGGATGAGCACAAGGCACTGCTATTGTAGTTTGTACGTGACAAGTGGTCTGTATAGCTCATCTCCCCTTGACCTATGGGTAATTTCTCTTGTGGTCCCCAACTTACAGAAGAATTAATTGAGGTTTCTAAATTAAGTCATTTGCCTCTGATTACAGCAGGAGAAAATGGAGCAGGAATCTGGACTGAGATCTGCTGGACTCCAAACCCTTTATCATTTGCTCTGTGCCAGCACGAGTGTGTGTATGTGAAGCCATGAAGTGCATTCAGGCCCCGAAGAAAGGCTGCCTGGTGGGGACATTGTTAGGACACCTGGAGGTTCCTGTGCGTTTCTACCTCACAGATTCTTTGTCTTAGGTACCTCCTTGTGGAATACTGAGTGCTTAAAAACAGAAGTCTGATATCAATATAAAATCTGCTCTAATCAGTCTACCGATTTCAATGTAGTCTCATGCAAAAAGACCCCCTCAGACACACTCAAAATAACGTTTGGCCAACTCTCTGTGCAGGCCACGGCCATGGCCACATCAGGTTGAAGTGTGAAATTAACCATCACTGCGTTGGCAAACCCTTCCTTTTGTAAAATAAACTGAAGCTCATTCAACTTTCCAAAAGGAATAAAGCTTAACCCCATTTGGACCCAAAAGGAACCGTAGGTACAACTTCAAAACCAAGAAAAAGCACTATTTCTGCAGCAAAGCTCTTTCCCTCCTTCACATCTGATTAGAGTTCTCGGAAACTCTCTGTGAACCTCATATCCCGCTGTTTTCCCCACTCATGCAGTGTGCTAAAAATGCCAGAACATTTCTGTTCCCTGGATCCCCACGCAACCCCCACACAGCACCTGCCTGCCCGGAGCCTTGATCATGCTGGGGCCTCTGCAGAAAGCAGCCTTTCCCTCCTGCACTTTCCACCAGGCAGAGACCCACCCAGCTTCTAAGGGTAGTGTGGACCTCCCCTCTGCAGAGCCAGTCCAGCTCCTGCCCTGGATCACAGCACTGCTCCTACTGCTGGCAAACATCTGTGCTGACTCTTCACTTGCGGCAGGCACTTTGTCCAGGCCTCGCAGCGCAGCGGTCAGCAGCAGCTGAACCGGCTGCTCCAGCTCCTTCCACAGGCATCTCTCAGCGCTTTCTCACTTGGTTCCCAGTGCGTTCCCGTTGGCTCCTGGCACAGCCCTTTGCTTCCACTTGGTTATTTTATATTGGCATCTGTCCCTGCTGATTTGCACTTCTGAGACTCCATTATTTTCTACATTACTGCATTATTCTGGGTTTCTCTGAGCAATAACACCTCTGGAAAGGGCCAGACTCCCACCCAGGGTTCTCTTCATCCCTGTACATGTGGACTCATTCACAGAGCGTCCGTCACTCTAGGCACAGTTTGCCTTCTGTGTAGCGAGCTCTTTCCACGTAGAAATTACATCTTGTTCATCTGTGCACGTCTTGTGACCTCCTTATGTCTACTGTGTTTACCATGCCTAATAAATGTGTGTGACAGGAATCGATAAATAAAGTGAAATACACTTTTATCTTGAGTGTCCTCTTTGGTCCTCGAAGCTTCTAAATGCTTGCTGCCCTTTAAGTGCTAATTCTAGTCCTCCCAAATTACCCCCACTGAAGGTGATTTGTTTTTATCCGGCCTCCTGTTTCCCTTAGAAACCAGATATTATGCATTTTAACATCTCTCTGCTGAGTTTGGGAGCTCCATAGGCAATCAATGTTCTGTTCTTTTTATGCACCTACATAATACAGAAGAGACTGCATGTTTTCCTTGATAACTTTGTGCTGAAAAATGGGCTCTGGCTTCTTGTCTTTAATTCATACTTTGTGCTGGATGTGAGGAAGTGATGGTGACAACTGCCATCTGACCATCTGTCCCGTTGGGGTCTGTCTTCGGGAATCTGTTCCCAGGCATGGTGAGCATCTTTGAGGGCAGTGGCCAGAGTTACTCATCACCTGGAACCCAACATCACACATGTGCCTGAAACTGGACAGTGACTAGGTCCTTGCTGAGTCATAATTGATATATTATGACCATCTTCAAACTGCTTCTTAATCATTTAGTAAGGGGTAAAGATAATTCATATTTATTGACTATTTCCCTTGCATCTTACTTAGCATTTTTATATTTATGATTTCACTCAAGGTATGGGGGAAGTCATGTAACCTTTCTTGGCCTTAGTTTTATCATCTATAAAGTGGGTGCAATATTAACATTTACCTTGTGGAGTTATTAGGATTAATTAGGTTGACAAATACAAAGCCATTGGATTATAAACTTTAAGAGAAGGAATATTATAATATTAATTATATCTTGATAAACATGGTTATAATTTTTAAAAAGCCTGCAGATACAGTGAAAATATGCTTTCATGTTTGAGGGAGGAGGGTAAAGAAGACGGACGCACCTTCTCTACCCGGCGTCTTCCCTGTGATAGGTGCAGCTGCACCCTGCATTGGGAGATTCGAGTAGTTTTTCCTAGCGATCAGTCCAAGAGGAGAGAATGAAATATATTAATACTATGTTGCTGTGGTTTTTTAATAGGATCAGTTCAGGCAGATGATCCTATAGTAAAGACTGTGTTTTTATTTTTATTTTATTTTAATTTAAAAAAGTATTTTATTTATTTATCTTTAGAGAGATGGGGAAGGGAGAGAGAAAGAGAGAAAAGAAACATTGATGTGGGAAAGAAACATCAATCGGTTGCCTCCCGAACATACCCTAACTGGGAATCAAACCTGCAACCCAGGTATGTGCCCTGCCAGGAACTGAACTGGCCACCTTTCCCTGTGCAGGTCAACACCCAACCAAGTGAGCCACACCCGTCAGGGCAAGACCTGTGTTTTTAAATCAGTATGTTTTACTTTTTTCACACAAAAAAACTTACAGTGAATTTTAAAAAATTGTTTGAGGGTTGTCCTAATAAGAATTTTAAAATGGTTTTTGAAATATAACATACATACAAATTCACATGGGTTAGTTAAGCATGACAAGTTATCCACAAGTAAACACATTAAGACAGGCTCCACCCAGGTTGGGAAATGGTGCATTACCAGCTCCCCTGAGCTGCCCTTTTGCCCTTCCCCACCCAACAAGGTAACCACTATCCTGACTTCTGCCTGCACCCAAGAGGCTGGCATGATGAAAATTTATATGAATAAATCACATAATACATACTTCTAGCCAATATGTTATTTGGTCCAAAAACATATTTGTGAGATGGATCTACATTGACATGCATTTCAGTGGCTCATTCATTCTAATTGTTGCAGAGTATTCCATTAAGTTAGTTTTTAATGTCTCAATTTGTACAAGAGACATACAAGCATCACCAACCACTGGGGTAATGTGACTATTATAGAAGGGTATAATATAAAACAAAAGCAATATTTAAAAAATACAGAGAGAAGATAGAGATAATTATGTAAAAACAAAACATCAATTTGCTCAGAGAGATGAGAAATATATTGTACTCATAAAGCAAGAACTAAATGAAATGAAAATGACACCTCAACACTTAAAAGATCTTGGTTTTTAAAAATTCAACTAAAATATGGAAGATAAATCTCAAAAAAATAGAAAAAAAAATGAAGCCATGGAAATAGGAGCAAGAAGGTAAAAATAATGAGAGAGTGAATGCAGGGAGTTCCAGCACCTGAATTATCTGAGGGGTAAAAAGACAAACCTTAGTAAAGAGGTAGAAAAAAATACCAAAGAAATATTTCTCCGCAGTTCCCCCAAAGGAAAATGGTGCTGTTTCACATTGAAATGGACAGTCAGTGCTTAGCCCAGTATATGAATTTAGGACCGAGTCTAGGAACACACCTGTGAAACCTCCCGACAACAGAGGCAATGGGATGACCCTGCAACCTTGCAGGGACTGGGGGTAAACTGCCTCAAACACAGTAACAAGTATCAGAAACTAAAACCAGAAATAGTAACGTCTTTTTTTTTTTTTTAAGAAAACAAAACAAAGCACTTTCATACCTAAATTTCTATATCATGACTATTAATTAAATGTCAGGGCAAAGTTAGTGCACTTTCAGATATAAATTTGTATGGTATGTACTTTTTATAGAGAAACTCCCAGGCCCTAGGTTCTGCCTGAAGGAGAAACAAAACCAACGGGAGGAAGATAAGAGATCTAGGAAACAGGAAACCAAGCAGATTAGAGATGGAGGGACTCCACAATGTAATGGTGATGAGAGATCTCAAGACAACAGTCCACACTGCGGGAGTTCGAAACATTAGGGAAAGGTTTCCAAAGAGATTGTGTTACCATTGCTAATTAACAAATTATTAATCAAGGAAAGAGAACAAAAGGGCTTAGACATTGAGCTTAATAAACTGGGGGGCATAAGCCTGCTTGCTTCCTCAGGAAGCCTCTGCCTCACAGCCCAGGGGACCGCAGCACTGTGCTCCTCCAAGGGGATGAATGCTCCTGCCTTTCCTCTTCTGGTACTGGATTGTCAGGGGATGCAGGGGGAGGTGCTGGACCATAGAGGCCTGTCAGTCTAGCCAGGAAGTGGGCCTATCAAAAGCTCACAATAACTTGGGAAGTTCATTGGCCAATTTGACACAGCTTCTGGTCCTTTCCAAGACGGAGCTAATATAATCCCAGCGGAACAAAGAAGCACACTCTCTCTTTCTCTCTCTCTCACCTAATGACCCACACTAACACAGTGCACTTGCCTATTCTCTCCACGGCCACGTGGTCCTAGCAGCTGCACCGCCTGTGGTCGTGTAGACTCCACATGCAGGCTGCAGGTAGGAGTCTGAAGGCTGCAGTGCAGCAGTGGACTGCAGCTGGAAACACATGCTACGCTAGATAAATGCTGGACTGGACTGGACTTTGATATGGAGCAGACACCCTGGGCAGTAGCCTTCATCCTGGCCCCACCTAACAAGATTGGATCTTTCCCAGGGGGAGATGGATGGCAATGGGACATGGAAAAGTCAGGAGGGGAACCCCTTTGATTTTACATCATCAATAAAATTTACCATGGAACCCCATCCTCCCATGTGGATCTCAGGAAATTCTTTTCTTCAAAACACTGTAAGAGCTCCACTTTTACCAATCACAGTTACATCAATAAGACATCAAATGCTTTGGGGTCTGGGTATATGACATTGTACACACCTTGAGAAATGTTGAGGATGAATTAGACATTAGAATACAAAATAAGGTAAATAAAAAATTATTCTCTCTAAAATAGCATTCAGAATATACAAAATATTTCATAGAATATAAATAATAGTCCTAGTATACTATGTGTCTCAGCCACGAGCAGCATCTGCCTGGTCATAACAACTTACTGACCATTTACTCAACAAAAATCACATGATTGTATTAGAAAAATGGGAATTGGGCAACAGGCCATATATACATTATGTAGTGGGATGGGAGGGAGAAAGACTAAATCATTATGATATATGAGTCTGTATATAGATGTAGATATAGAGTATAGAATATCAAGAAATTATAATATAACTATTGAGATATGTAGCAAAAGACTGCAAAAAAAGTCAACTAAAAGTTAATAATGGTCGCCTCTGAAAAATGGGAATATGGTTTGTGCATAGCATGGTAGGCTGTTGTGATTTTTAAACAAGTTCCGTAAAACTATTCAATTTGTTTTTTCTCTTTAAACTATATGTTAGCATAATCTGAGTAAAATTAAAAAAAAAGTGCAGTATACATTAACTTTGCATTTTAATGCAACACCACTACTTTTTATTGGTTGGCTCCACTTTGTAGGTATAAATGTACATGGAAACATACCTCACGACCACATTTCTGTGACTAACTGAAACATTCTTTATCCCTTGATGTCTATGAACTTTGCAATGAGAATGGAGAACAGTCTTTTCCTCCCTCAGACGAGCCATCATGCTTGCATTGCTTGTAGAATCATCATCAACTCACGTTGCTGGCACCAGTCCCGGAGACTGGGTAGATTATATGACAGGGTGCCCTCTCTCTGTCAAGGTTTGGTAAGGAAGTAGCATCTATGAGCTGTTCTGCAGCAAGCGCGGTGTCCCAGTGGTGAGCACTCCAGTCAGTCCCCAGTCTGTGCCAGGGGCAGGGATGATTCTGCAGCTCTGATAGAGACACCGAGTGCAGACGTGTGCATAGCGACCAGTGTGCAGCTTTTGTGTCACTGATGAAAACCTTTTCACCCACTAAAGGACATTAAAATGTAAATATCTAATTTGAAAAGCAAGGCATGGGTTTCATTCTTCTTGGGCTAGAAAGAGCACAGAGTTCCTTCAAACACAAAGAGAAAATTAAAGAGTTCTGGGGGAAAATTAGATATAACAAATGCTAAACATGTTTACAATTTCATGTCTGGCAGTTTGCATGAAAGCAGATAATTCTCTCAATTATGTTTTCATCTAAAAATGTTTTCTTATCTAGCACTGGGGGAGGAAAATATTCACAGGTAATATTTGGTAAATTATTTATCAAAATAATTGGTAAATAACCAATTATTTACCAATAAATTTGGTAGCTAATTTACCAAGTTTGGTAAATTTGATAAAATGAGAGTTCATTGTAATATTTTAGGAGAAAATTTTTAATAAATAAATTCATGGTTATGACATAGCTTTTGCTGAGCTGTAAAAACAAAATGGTGCCAGAAGATCTTTTCATCAAGTGTGAATGAATGCTTCAGGAAACTGTTAGAATTTTCAGTTGGGGAGAAGAAATGGTCAGTTAAGAGACACAGACTTCCCTACAGTTAGAGGTGAGGGCACGTGTTGTCCTGAGAATACACCCATCCAGGGCTTTAGAACAACCAGGAAAAAGTTGCTATGATTCCACCATTTGCACAGGGAAAATTGTTTCCTTTCAGTAGGGAAAATATTTCCACAACAAAAATGATGATATTGACTTTTTAGTAAATGGTCAACCACTGCCTTTAAAACAGAGGTTTGATATTTTTATTGAATATGCATATTTTAATGCAAGATTATTGTTTGATATTTTTATCTTTTTACCTACAAAGGATAGAAACTAATGCTTATTAAGGATATGGATATACTCATATATGGGTATGTGTGCACGTATATTATAAAGATCAGATGGAAGGAAAGAAAGTTATATTCATTGAAAAGTTACTACAAATTGATTTTATTATTCCTTTTACTTCTTATCACCCTTACAATTATTGTTGGAGAGAGGTATTGCGATTTCCATTTTATGTATGTAGGTTTGAGACACGAACAGTGAAAAGACCTGCTCGAAGTCATGTGACTGCCATGCTCAGGAGCCAGTACTCAAGCCCAGGCTTATGTGATTCCAAACTCACAGCCCCTGTTGGATCCAGTGTCTCTTGTGGTGGGACAAAGGGACACAGCCTGTGAAGTTCAGACACAGACAGCTGTTGCCTTTTAAGGACTCGGAGAGCTGGGCCAGTCACAAAGCCACATCTACCAGAGTGACCTACATTACAGCTAAATCTGCAATTCCGTGTTGCATAGCATACATCAAAGAATCACTAGCCACTTGATCTTTTTAATTGCCTGAGAATGCACAAATAGCAAAGATTAGCAGCACAGCATGGACTGAGAAAGCCAGATGAAATGTTATGTATTTAAATTTAACAGACATTCAACCCACCCGAGTATCTGTGTCCGTATTCCAGGGACTGTGCTAGGCACTTTCACATTGTTTTTATTTATACTTTTAAAAAACATTGTACCCACCCATGGGTTCCACAGGGAGAACACTTGATGTAATGGACACAGTGGATTTCTGGGGCACCATGCAGGAGTTTGGAATAGATGAACTTGGATTTTGATTCTGGTTCTTTTATTTATGCTATGAGGCCTTGGAGAAGTTAATCTCTTCAGGCAGAAATTGTTGGACTCTGAATGGGGCTGCAGAGTGGCTTCATAAAGTGTTTCCGTAATGTCTCATTCAATATCTGATCAATGGATGGGCATTAAACCCATAAAATTCACTCCCTATTTTCTTCAGATGTTTAATTCTATGTTTCCATTTTAACTTTTTGTAAAAAAAATAGTCTGTTAAAACAATAAGCTTGTGATTTGTAGCAAATTTTAAAACATGATTGGTCCCATTTTCTTATGATTTCTCCATTATTCTCCGATTTTCACACTCCTGCTTTTTCTTTCATGCTTCCTTCCATGCACTTGGTTTTGTCCCTTACACAGTCCACATTTTAACACCAGAAAACAATTACTCCTCTTTGTTCACCTGTAGTTGGAATTTGGTTCCTTATCACTTAAAATGAGAAAAAGTAGCTAATGGGGAACAGATTTCTAATTATTTTCCCTCCATTCAAGATATGTCAGCAAACTTTGAAAGAACTAACGAAGATAAATAAAGGCTCAATTAATCACAGAAATGGTGGCATGAAACAGCAAGATTCATTTCCAGTTGGAGAGGATAGGCAGGAATTTATCTGAAAGTTTATAATTGGGGCTGGTTGCTATCTTTCTAACAGGACATTACTGGCTTTTAATGATCATGGATCTAGAAAATATACAGTAATAAGTTGAGTAACTAACCTATTACTGTTTTTAAGAATATATTAAAGCATTTAAAATTAAATAAACATATAATCATTGAGTAATCCCAAACTATGTGCTGTATGTTATTTTTAAATGGGTTTTCTCACTTTATCCTACAAATAACTATTTTACTCTCCTTTGAAGTGTTGATATACAGAATATAGAGGGACTGGTGTGATAAAATATGGAAATACTGTGATAATATAATGTAAGACATATAAGCATGGAATATATCGGTGGTGAGGTAAACCCTTCAGTTTCTCTTGTTCACAGGGAGGCACATTCCAATTGATTTGTTCCAGTGCCAGTTTGACCAATGCCACTCAGATGGTGTGTGGATCATAAGGGGGATACAAAATGCACTAGTCAGCCCCGACCAGAGTGGCTCAATTGGTTGAGCATCAACCCGCAAAGTGAAAAGTCACTGGTTTGGTCCCCATCGCAGCATGAGTGAGAGGCAACCGGTTGATGTTTCTCTCTCCCATTGATGTACTAGTCAGGGATCTTCAGAGAAGCAATAGGATATGTATGGAAAGAGAGAGAGATATATATACTATAGGATTGGTTCCTACGGTGATGGAGTCTGAGGAGTCCCCAAATCTACTGTCTGCAAGATCCAACCTAGGAGAGTGGGTGGTGTAATGGGCTCTGAGCCTGAAGATCTGAGACCTGCGGAGCTGATGGCGTATCTCAGCCTGAATCCTGAGGCTGGAGAACCAGGAGCACCAGTGTCCAAGAGAAGGAGAAGATAGTTGTTCCTGCTGAAGCAGAGAGTGAATGTGCCCTTTCTGCATGCTCTGTGTTATCCAGGTCCTCAACAGATTGGATCATGCTTCCCCACACAAATTCAGATGTTAAGCTCTTCTGGAAACTCCCTCCCACACAGACCCAGAATTAATGTTTTACCAGGTCTCTGGGTATCTCTTGTTAAACTGACATATAAAATTAACAATCATACAAGAGAAAGAAGCAGTCTAGAGTCCCAGAATCCTACAGATTAAGAGTTAGTGACCAACTGCTAGGGAATTCACTAAGAGGTCAGCAGCCAGCTTTCCCCCAGTCCTTTCCTCCCACCTACATCTAGGAGTGAAGTTTCTCTAATACTTGTCTCAGGTTCAAAGTAAAAATATTCTTAAAAAAAAAACTCTATCAATATCTTTATGCCTTTTGGATATAAGATAATGGAGAAAAACACATTTAAAAGAAAAATTATTAAAGTTTTCTTACTGAGCCAAAATTAAAGCATCTGACCTGAATCTTTCTCCCTTTGAGAGAGTACATTTCTGGGAAATAAGGTAGGTTAACTACTCTAATCTCATGTAAACATGACAATGTTATAATCCCCTAGATAATTTGAAATTGAGCCTGTGTGAAATAGCTAGGTGAATATATTCAGCCTTAATTAGATTTATAAGTCTCAACATAGGGGTAACTAGGGAAAATAGGGTAAGAGGTGACAATCTGGAATCATATGACTGTCCGGAAAGTATCCAGCCACATACTATGAAAAAATAGAGGTATTTATTGAAGATACAAGAAACACCGCACATAGGAAATGACACCTCAGTTCTCTTCAAAGTAGGCATTTTGGGACCTCACACAGTTCTCTTAGCATCTCTTTCATTGTTCAAAACATTTTGCAAAATTCTTTGTTGGAATTGTTATCAGCTGCTTCATTATATTTTCCTGAATCTCACTGATGGTCTGAAATCTCTTCCCTTTCAAAGGTTATTTTAGTTTTGGGAAAAGCCAGAAGTCACATGGCACTGAATCTGGGCTGTGGTGGGGCTGAGTCACTTGGGTGATTTGATGTTTCACCAAAAACTCTGCACAAGACAGTATGCATGAGTGGGTGCGTTGTGACCAAGCTGCCAATCACCAGCTGCCCACAGTTGTGGCCATTTTCATCACATTGCATCTCTCACCTGTCAAGAACATTGAGGTAGTACTCCTTATTAATTGTTTGGCCTGGAATGGCATACTCATGAGGGACACCTTCCCAATCAAAAAACACAGTTAATATGGTCTTGATCTTGCTGTGACCTTGCCATGTCTTTTTTGGGGAACCAGGAAACTTCCATTGGGATGACTGTGCCTTTGTTTCTGGATCATAGCTGTAGAGCCACAATTCATCTCCAGTTATAACCTTCTTGAGGAAATCTTCTTCATTGGTAGAGGTTTGAATCAAGTCATTAGCCACTGCAGCATAATGTTCCTTCTGCTCTGGAGCAGAACCTGCAGAACAAATTTTGCCATGACACCTTTCATGCCAAGGTCCTGCATCAAAATCTCAGAGACAATAGTTTTTGGAATCCCCAGATCAGCTTCTAGTTCTTGCACTGTCAGTTGCTGATCTTAGTTGACTGCAGCCCATACATGTTCAACATTCTCAGGTGTTCTGCTTGTTGCATGCCTTTCAGAATGTGGATCAATTTCCACAGATTCTCAACCATCTTTGAAGCATGTGTATCACATTTTTATTTGCACTACACTCATTGCATCATCTCCAAAAGCCTTCTGAATCATCTGAATATATTCTTTGGAGCAATGTTCAAGCTTAATACAAAATTTGATGCATATTTGTTGCTCTACTCAGTCATTTTAAATGCGATGGACACACAGTACAGATGCTCATTCAATGACATCTACTGCCCCCACTGACTAGTACAGTAAAGTCATCATTGTTTACAAATGCACATTCCAGTCTACTCTCCTTGGCTGCCAGTTTATGTCAATGTTACCCAAACCATTCTCATTATATTAACAATGGGTGGACTTTTTATGGACAGACCTTATATATGGTGGGTGGGATCATGTGATTGGATATAACTGACTTATGAGAAGAATAATGTACCAAGAGCAGAGAGTTATTAAAAGGAAGAGCAGAAAAAGATGTTTGTGAAGTTCAAAGAAGAGGAAAGTAGATGTTGACATTAGCACTAGAGAGAATTTCAAAGTAAGGGGAAAAGATCATTATTGACAAATGCAATAGATAAACTTGAAAGGGAATAAAAAGATTCCACGTGATTTATCAACTAGTAAGTTAACAGTAATTTTTATCAAAGCAATCTCAGTTGAATTTGGGGTCTAAAATCTGTGTACAATAATTTTAGGAGGAAGAGAGAATGTGTAGGCATTACAGTTAATTTGGGAGAATCCCATTAATAGCAGAGAGTTGGAGTTGTAGGAGGCAGATGGCATAACTGACAATAACCAGAAGCTGATGGGCATTTGTCTTCAACCAGAGGCTAAGAGGTTTTAATAGCAGAGTTAAAGTTATGGGAGGCAGATGGCATAACTGATGATAACCAGAAGCTGATGGGCATTTATCTTCAACCAATCAGCACACCTATGAGCACCCTGTAGGCAGGGCTGGGTTAGAGCTGCGATACTACAAATCCAATTAAATTGCTGTTCTTTCCATTTGCCCTGATGTTTCCCATTCATAATTTTGAGCTTTCCTCCTGTTTAAAGTCTTTATGTTCCTTATGGAGAATGATATCTCCTCATAAAACTTTTTTAAAAAAAGCATTGAGTAATTAAGGGGAAGTAGAAGCCTTGCAAATTCATAACCTACCATCTTTTTCTTCAATCTTTAAAAATTTTCCATTACATTTACTTTATACCCATGTCAAGAAAGCCATGAATATCAGTAGCCTGAGGCAGAATAATAAATATTATTCCTTTTGGTTACACTTCTTTTTTCAATTTTATTACCAATTTTTTTCCTTCACTGGCTTCATGGTCTTAGAGCAACCTCCATTTCATGCAGTCCTTGTTCCATTCTTCTGTGTTATTTTATAATGCTATTATGAGATACAATTTTAAGTGTTTATTAAAGATTTAAAAACACAGATTGGTATAATTTAATTGAAAAATGTTGGCATTTCTCTATAAAATTAATAAACTCCTTTTAGTGATTTATGCTCTAAAATTGCCTTGGAGGTGAGAGGAGAAAGCACCCCTGTTTTCCTTGTACTGTTATAATTTAAAATCAGCCCAGTGTTTGTGCGATCAAATTTGTAATAATCTGTCATGATTGGCAGAAAAGAAAATTAAAGAGACCAATTTATTACAAAAGAACAAAACAATGAGATTTCTCCTTGCTCCATGGAAATAATATAAAGTTTTAGAGTTGTTTTAATACAATATTTCTATTTCTGCTGCAATGACAGGAACATACTACAGGGAGGAACTTTATCTCTTTACAACATCAGTAATGAAAATTCAATTCCTCAGAATCAGATGCTTTATGTACTCCCTAATTCACTGTGCTGTGCTTTGCGGGTATGACTTTTGTTAAAATCTTCCACTTGAATGAATGATCATTCTCTCCCAGCTTTTCTGCAGGTCACCAAATATGCACCCCCTCGTGATTTAGCCCACACAAAGGTCAGGGATGAAAGAACATTACCCCATCTCATGAATTTATGGACATTATTCTCCATACAAAAACTAAGCCTGCAGTTAAGGCTTTCAGTAGAAAATTTCAGTAAACCTCTCTACGTTACCAAGAATGAACTGTTAATAGATGGTAGAAAGTAAAGATTTGGGCTGCTTGTCTGGCTCTGGTGGTAATTAATTGCTTACTTATGCCAATAAATATTCAGTGCTTGAGATAATTAGAAAGATAGAGAGCCCTTCTGTCTGCTCTCTCTCCATAAATATCCCTCCGTTGCCACTGCAGGACATATACAAATGTGTCTGTTTCTTTCAGCCCCAATTTAAATTCTGAAAAATATGTTCATAGACATAGATTGAAGGACAGGTGAATTAGGATCTAATTCAGCCTTAAAAAAATATTTCCTTGGCAAAATAGGTCTTTTCTGGCTACACCAAAAGCTTATTTATGTATTTCAGTGTCAAAGATCATACTTATTATTTTTGTAAGTATAGTGGGTCTCTGGTTTAATAATGCTAATTCTTGTCAAGTTGAACTATTGTTTAAAGAAAATTCTAATAAAAATCCTAACAAGGTATTTTCACAGGATGTGTCAACAGATTCTCTAATATGTGGATGTGTAGGCACTCAAGATGAATCAATCTTGTTGGAAAGATAACGAGGGACAACTTCTTCTATCGTGAAGAATTTGATGAAGCAATCGTAGTTAAAATAGTATAGTAGAGACTCGACATTTACAGAGTCCAATGGAACACAATGAAAATCCTGGGAACAGGCCCACAGACATGCGGTCATTTCAAATACAACACATCATATATGTCAAATACGGAATCACAAGCTGCAGGGTAGAACACAGGATACTTAATGAAGGAATATTACAGCTGGCTAAATCTCAGTCTTAGGTCATAGTCTAAAATATATTCCAAGGGCAATTGAAATTCTAAATATGAAAAAGCAAATCTTTAAAATTTTATAAGAAAATATATAAGATCTTCTCCTGTACATAGTGAGAAAAGAATAAGTAACAAATTATTTTATTTTAAAAAGCAACAGGCTTACTTGCATAAGGTAGTTGCATACATGCCCCTTACAACAAAGGAATATTTGAACTAAAGCAAGAAGCTCCTTAAATGAATGGAAAAATACAAATCTTTTAAACATTCTGAAATCAAAATAGGAGCCCTGCATGCCCAAGAAACAAGTGAAATTCTGCTCAACTTCCCAGTAAACAGAGAAAAATAAACGAAAAATATATGGTTATAATTTCGTACCCACTATGCTGCAATGGGAAAGCCTGCTGCAGAGATGAGGAAAGTAGATGTTTGGAAAGTAATTTCATGTAACCACTTTTGGAAATACTTTTCCAACACACAGTAAAGGTGATTATGTGCATACCTTACCAGTCAACATTTTACTTCTGGATAATTAATTAATTAAACATTGTATGTATTACATTTTCGTTAGGTGGAGACCACTTTTCTTTGTCCTAGGGCTGTGGTGATTAATAAGATGGAACAAATTTTCTATGCACAAGAAACTTATATTTTAATGGAAGAAGGCAAAACAATTAAAACACATAAATGAACATATACTATAATAGCAAATTATAATAAGTGTTCCATAGAAATGCGATATCTGAGGAAAGGAAATAAAGCATGAGAGACGGCTATTCTGACCTGGGTGGGGCCAGGTTGACTTCACTAAGCAGCATTCACTGAGTGACATTCCAGCACAGGCCCAAAGGGACTGAGGGAAGAACAAGGTCAAAGGTCTGCTCATAATAGTGTTAAAAACAAAGAAAAAATCAACAACATAGTAAAGAAACAAAATTTTGTATTATGAATTTTCGCAACTATTACAAGTTAAAATTAGATCAACTTTCTTATCTATTGTATATAGATATTTAATAATAATATCTCACATTCAAAGTCAACCTCAGTTTTTAAACAATATTTAGGAAGCCCTGGCCTGATTGCTCAGCTGGTTAGACTATTGCCCTCATACACCAAGGTCGTGGGTTTGATCCCTGGTCAGAACACATACACGAATCAACCACTGAGTAATGAATGTGTAGATAAGTGGAAAAACTAATCTCTCTGTCTCTTTCTGACTCTCTCTCTCCCCCTTCTTTTCTTTAAAGTCAATTTAAAAAATCCTTAGGAACACATTTTATGCATACTGTCTATTTATAAATAAATATTCATTGACTAGCAACAAAAGGAGTCATTTTGGGGGTGTCTGTAGGGATTGAAGGTAACATGAGGCCACAACCCAAGCCCTGGGTGAGCTTAAATATTATGTGGGGAACATCAGATATGTGAATATGGAAATTAATTAGCACTTTAATAGTTAAAGTCACATATTAATCAGAGAGAAAAACTAGAAAGCAAAGCATGATTGCTTGCTAAACAAGTGGATTCCAAATTCAGAGGCACGTTGCTCATCCCACCAAAGAACCAAGTGTCGTTCCTCCATCAGTTTGCTCCAAACTCTGGAACAGTGATTTTCCGTTCAGCGAAGAATGGCTGACACCACAGACCACAGTCTGGAATGGTTTGGCATTGGTGTTGAAGTGCGGAGGATTCGGGATGACGTGAAATCAGCTTTTCACTTAGTGTTTCTCTCTTCAGTACACACAAAAGTTAGGCGGAAGCCTTTGCATTCTTAGAAGAAAATGTGTAGTAATGAAATAATTTGGTCGGTTCACCTAGGTGCACGTATTTTCATTTTGTAAAGTCTGAGGTTTTGAGTTTATACCAACTGTAGTTGAGACTTTGTTTTCTAGTTAAGGACTTTTTTCATTCATTTTCCATTTTATCATTCATGTAACTATCCACTTAATGCAGAGTTAGAGGTCTCTGCTATTAATCATCAGTGTGGTACAGAGTCTAAACAGAGAGAAAAACATAGCTCACCCCCTTCCTTTGGAAACTTAGATGCAGTAACAAAGACAAGTATGTCAGCTAATTGCAATCAAAACAATTATTTTTTAAAGAAGTATAGTAATTAGGCACAAATTACTGAGAGACATTTAGGGCCCATGGAGAAAAAAGTTTTCTCACATCTAAAAGAACTGAGGAAGGCTTTGACAAGCTACAATATTTGGTAACTGCACACTGAGCAAAATCTCTAAACACAGGTAAGAGTGTCAGACTCCTGGCTGATGGAACAATGGCTCTGGAAACTCGAATCCCTGGCCATTGGTGGAGTGGGGAGTCCCCCACAGAGCTGGGGCTCTGCTTGTGTGTCCCTCCTCCCTGCTACGGATGGCTTCATCCTGCACCAGGACTTGTATAAGTGACAGCAAGTAGGCTATGACCATTACGGGCTTTTTAGGTTTCTCTCTCTCTTTTTTCTTTCACTTGCCTAGATGTATTTTAGAAAATGTCTCTTTGAGAACACAGTTCAAACACATTCTTTGTTTTTCTGTGTGTGTAAAGGACCAGAAAGCCTTGATGTTAACCAATTCCATGAGGCACCGAGGGAGGCTGCCATCTGTTATATAGGCCTGGGAAATGGCTGTGGGACTCCTCACTCTAGAAGCACTTTGCCCCGGTCTATGGTTATTTACTCTGTGAACACCGCAGGGAACGATTTCAGGCTAATTATTCCAGTGGTTTGAGAGCCCAAGTTATAGACTCAGCTGCTTAGATACTGGAAGAGGACAAGGGAAAATGTTGGTCATGGAAAAGGAAGGCTCACTCCTCTCTCTTTTTGGCAAAGGAGGTCCTTAGCGGCTTGGCTAGCCCGCAGTAACAGGATTTCACCATGATGGCCAGCACCTTGTTCCAAAGCATACCCAGCTGCCCCCACATGTGGCACAGAGAAACATTAGTGAGTCTCTTTCCTAAAGAGGGAAATGAACTAACTCATGTAATGCTTTGAAGCATATAGATTCTCAATGCATAAACCTGTTTAATTCTTACACACACACATCAGATGGAAAGAAATGTTCTTAGACAGAAGTCCTGAATATATGTTTTGTTTCACTGCAGGAACTTAGGAAATCCTTAACAGCATTTTCTTTGTGGTTACATAGGAATACCAACCTAAACAAGTCTCTCAAGACTGCTTACAGAATTGCCTAAGATGATATATTTTAAAATGCCTCATAAAATGTTATTTATTTTTAGAGAGCCATTGAAATGGTGTGGTAAACATGGCAAGTGCCCTCAGTATTCGTTCCAGTTCCCTTCCTTCCATGTCACGTGGGACACCCTATCTCAAAGTCCTTGCAGTGAGGCAGGGCCCTGGGACTAGACCTGGCCAAGAGCATGGGAGCAGAAGGGGCATTACTGATGTCACTCTTACTTCTGCTGTGAATGGCACAGTCAATCTTTTCGAGTACAAAGCATGCACTCCTTTAAGGGTGTTGCATGATAACTGCCACTGAGAGATACAGCCTTATTAGCCCGCAGACAGAGGTGAGCGTGGCAACTCAGGTGCAGGTCATGACAGGGAGCTCAGGCCGAGCCTCTGTAGGTTAGAAGCCTCAGATGTTTCAAGTGACAATTATGCTTATAGTGAGAAATAATTTTTATCAAACATTTGGTATGACTTATTTATTTTATCCTCCCATTATTATTTCATATTATGGTGAAGAAATTGAGATCTAAAAAAAAATATGGTGGCTTTCTCCAAATCTTATACTCCTGGAAGATGGCTGTATTAGTTAGGGTTCTCCACAGAGACAGAAGCAATAAGATACATGTAGACGTGGAAGAGGGAGTTTATGATGGGAATTGGTTCGTGACTCAGGGAGACTGAGAAATCCCAGGAGCCGGTGGTGTAGTTCAGTCCATGTTGAAGACCTGAGCAGGAGTGTGTGTATGTGCGTGTGTGTGTAGGGAGTAGGGAGTGCTAGTGTAACTCCTGGAGTCTGCAGGCTCAGAACCAGAAGCTCCTGTGTGTGAGGGGAGGAGATGGATGTCCCGGCTCAAGAAGAGAGGACTCATCTTCTCTACCTGGTCTACTGACCCAAATGCTCATCTCTTCCAAAAACACACTCACAGGCCGACCCCGAATTAATGTCCTACCAGCCACCTTGGCATCCCTCAGCCCAGTCACGTTGACAGAAAGGAGTTTTCATCACAACAATGAAGGTTGTGCTGGAATGCAGGTTGCTGGTCCCCATGTCTGTCAACGCTGTATTTATTTGACAAATGCCTACTTAACACCTGTAGTGTGAGATGAACCCTGTTCTGAGCTGAACAACTCTGGAGGTGAAACCCTGACCCCATTCTGACCCCGTCCTGTCTTCTTTCTCGTATTCAGGGGAATGTGTATGAGTAGGGCTGTGTTTAAACTCTCATGGTCACTAATATTAGAAAGGCAAGTGATGTGTATGGTGTGATAATGAGGAATAGCGGAAGAGCTTCTGTGAAGCTTAATCCACATATTAACTTGTTCTTGCCACACTGCGACCCCTGAGAGAGGAATTCATTACTCTTTAAAACTGATTACACTTAGAGAAATAAAAATCTAACCCAAGTACACTTTTGGGAGTTCAGAGTAGAATTCAAGTTTAATAAGGGACAATGGCCAATTTATTTCTTTATATAAAACTACTCCTGATGCTATGAAGGAGAAATGATTGGTAGGAATTCATAGTTCTCCACATGGGAGGTTCCACACCGATGTTTCTTACTACAGTTTCACCCCTGCATTACTAAAGACATACCAGCACAGCGTGGAAAGCCAAATAATATAACACTGTAATTTTTAGATGGGCTAGACTTTTTGTTCTGGTGAGCTGAGCAGCACCACAAAAAAGTTGTAAGGACTCATTTTGTTTCTTTGGCTAACAATGACAGTGAAATTAGGTCCTCTTGTTTCTTTTCCTTTCTTATTGGCTAATAATAATCCAGTAATCCAATACGAATGTGACACACTTCAAGAGTTTGCTAAAAACATGCATGCTTCAATCTCAACGCATCCCATCAGACTCTGAGATGAGACCAAGAAATTCAATAAAAACTCTGGGAAATAATTGTTATTATCATAATAATAGCAATGAATGTTTATTGAGCACTCACTATATATGCATCTTCTTAACTAATTGCTAAAACACAACTAAATAAGTATTATTATTGCAATCATCCATGCTATTTTATAGATGAACCAACTAGAGCTTTCATTACTATGAAACCAAGTTAATAATTACTGTAGTTAATAACACATTTAGCATTCATTTGGAAACACCATCTTAGACTTTCTCCAGCCATGGGCACCTCCCAGAGACAAGAGATCACTCCAAGATGGTCTTTGGGAATTAAGGATAGAGGGAAACTAAGCAAACAAAAATTCAAAGAGGCAAATAAAACAAAAGGAGGAAAAAAGCTGGTCTCTATTACTTTTTAAAAAAATTACTTAGCAGACTGGAATAAACCCACTTCTATTGGTGTCTGGGTATTGGGTTTAATATGGCCTCACCTGATTGGTTCACTCTTTTTTGTGTGTGCAAACTATACTGACACATAATTTTAAAGCAATGTTTTGTCATAGGGAAGCCTCGTCCAGTTCTTCATTTCATAGATGAAGAAACACATGCGAGGAAAAGCAAAGAGACTTTTTTCAGAATATATAATTATTTACTCACAAAACAGCAGTGGGACCTGGCTTTCTCATTCCCTGTATAGCATCCTGCTCTTTTTCTGCCATTCTTGGGCTCAGCGCACCTCTGGATCCTTGTGTCACATGTTTAGAATATTTTAAAATTCTAACCCAAAATCCATGTATGTAAAAAATGAGAGTAGCAGTAGGCCATGCTTAGTAATAAATGAAACACATAATTGAAACAAATACAAATGTTTATATGCAGAACCCCATAATTTTCCTAATGTTATATAAATTGTTTTTATAAGGACACTGACTTTTTTTGCAAGAGAGAAACATTGGCTTGTAACTGCTGTGATTTGGAATACTTAGATATATTCAGTTTCCAAATATGTTATTCCTTGGAATTTCCAATTTTTAAATTAAACTTATTGAGGTTACATTTATTAATAAGATCATATAGGTTTCAAATGTATGTTTTATGATATAAGATCTGTATATTGCCTTGTGTACCCATCACCCAAAGTCAAATCATCTTCTGTTTAAGATTTTAATTATTAGAATTACTAGCATTATTGGGATTGTAAAAGTATTTTGCTCAGATGGTTTCTAAATTTTTTTTCTTTAATGTTCAAATTAATGGAACTCAAAAGTGTAGTAAATTGAACATTCATAGATGATTTCAGAGCTGAACTTCAAAGCTGATTTCAAAGTAAATCATAAGAATTTACCTGGCAGAATTCAATTCTTAATCCTACAGAAAAATTTTATTCTATTTTTACTTAAGACTCACCCAGAAAAAAAATAACAGAGTGATTTTCCTCAAAGGCCTAGTTTATAATGAATGTACCAGCATAAATGAGGTTGGATTTCCATATTTTTCTCTTTCCTCTGACAGTCCTTGCCATTCTTTCACTTACAGAAGACAAATTTTAAGTTACACCCTCAAGACACAAATATTTGGCAGAGATTTAGAGCAATTATGAGTATTTATTCTAAGCTAAAATAATTCAAAGCCATTTTCCCTTTGGCTTGTCCTGATAACATTTCTAATTGAACAAAGGAAAAGAAAAGGAAACTTCAGGATATTCCCCATTTTCCTAGCCACTGTGTGTGTGTGTGTGTTTTCTACCTTCTCTCCACCAGCGTCCTTATCAGGTATCTAATTCACAACTAAGAAATGCTACGAATCTCTAGTAATCAGGAAAACTGTTAAATTTGAAACAAATACTTGTCAATCTCCATGATATGTGAAGGGACAGGAGACCATTTTCGAAAGCATTTATTGTATCCCATGAACTAACAGGGTGAGGCCTCATGTTTACCTACTCTGGATAACCACATAGTGATTTAGAATACATTTTGTAATACTAAGGAATTAAAATCCAAAGATAATTACATACCATAGTGTTGAAAACAGGTTATGTGGTATATAATATTAACAAAAAAGACATAACACCCCAAAATATATCCTCCCAGTATTGGAAATAGAGCAGTAAGTCAGACAAACCCTGCCCTCAAGGGGTTTAACATGGTTGTAGGGATAACTAATAATCAAAGAAGAAAACAAATAAATACATGAATATGGGCAGGTAGGGGAAGAAGTCACTGGTATTAATGTTAGATAAAACAATAGAAAATGATAGAAAGTGGAGCATGTTTGGTGATGGAGAGGGCAGAGAGCTATTCCAGACAATGTGGTCAATGTAGAAATCCATGCTTTACAAAAGGGTGATGATGGGGCTGAGATATAAATGTTGAAATGTAATCAGCCATGAGAAAGTTTAGGGAAAATTCACTGTGGGCAGATGCACAGTGAGTGCCAAAGACCTGAGAATGGAACCAGTTTGGAATTTTCAAGGACAGCAGGAGTGACAAAGTGTCTGTCATTGAGGTGAGCGAGGCAGTGTTGGCTGAGATGGTTGGGTGACCTGGGCCAGGACCGTGTCACATTGGCCCTATGGAGCAGGATAGGGATTGAGGATGTATTCTAGGAATGATAAAAGTTCGTTAGAGGGTTTTGAGCAGGTGAATATGATATGTTGCATTACCTTGAACCTCCCGAGATCTCTGTACACAGCATTCTGACCTAGAACACACTGGTCCCCCATGTTTCACCCTCGTACGTTTTTACTGAAGATCATTTATTGTATTGTGATGACAATGAATCATGACATGGTGGACGTTACTGAAAAGAGTTAGGAGAGTACTGCAGTCATCTGGCGGTTGACTTGACTCTTATCAAAGCAGTGGCGATGTATGAAACTAATCGATGTGGGAATTCATATGAAGGTAGAGCTGATGTAGCTTGCTGGTGGATTGGTCTCTTCCGTGGCTTGGGAGATGTGCGTCAGAAGGGGCACTCTAGGACTCTGTAGGTGACTGGCCAGCATTTAAGCTATGCTTTCAACTCTACCAGAAATTCAGAAAAATTCTCTCAGAGTTACAGCACAATATCAATATATCTGAAATAAAATCAGAGGTGCTCAGAGTTTATAAATCGACATATCTCTATGTGTTGGCAAGAATTTACTAAATTTCTTATAGGTATGTAGCTAGGAATTTGATAAGTCAAATTGAAGAAGACATTATAGAGATTTCAGTAATCTTAAAAGAATTCCATATTTAAGGATAATTATTTCTTATTCTGGCAAAAGAGCTTCCATTTCCATGGAGGATATCATTAGGATTTTTAGCTGAATGTCACTGATATTTATTGAACTCTGATTCCATGTTCATCAAGTAATCTCCTCATTCAGGAAACATTCATAGGAGGAGAGCTTTGTCTGCAGCTCACGGGTGGGCTTCGGACCACTCTTAACCCCCATTCTATTCCATGCAAATGCTCATTTGAGATGGTAAGGGGAGGTCCACATGTTTTATCAATTTCCTGAAGAGGTTCTTTATACCAAAAAGGTAAACACCCTTGGCCTTCAGAGAGAGATAAAATATTGCCATAAGAACACCAACAACAGTTACTTTCTAATCCTTATCTTTCCATCTAAAATCTAAATCATCTCAATTGTACTTATGACTTTCTTTCTTCTTTTGGATGTTTTCCTACACTGGTTGTCTTCTTTGGTTTTGGACTTCGCTTTTCTTACCTTATGAACTACATTGTAGCCTTCTTTTCTCTTGTTACTACAATTTTATGAGTGGTTGCTTCAGTCCCTAAAGTCCTCCATAATTTGAATCCCACCTTTGATCTTCCCTGGGTGTTATGTGCCCATCTGGCCCATCTCCAAGGTCAACTTCACAGTGAGACTTCTTTGAAGTAGATGAAACAGCACCGTGCAAGATGGGGGCGTGTGGTGACATGTTGACATTCTTCGTCTGCACCACCCTCTAATCAGACCTAGGAGCCTACAAACGTTAGATTCTGCATTTTTAGAAAGTGATTATTGAATATCTAATTTATGTTAGGAGAATCCATATGCTGTCTCATTTAATTCTCAGAGAAGTGAAAGTCCCTCACACAGAAGGCTGAGAGTTAATTCTTGCAGAAGATCCTCAGGTAGAGAAACTTGCTTATATCTATTTCAATTAACACTGTTCATTTATTAAAGGCAAGCGATTCCACTAGAAAACTAATAGCATTATTACAATAAGTCCCTAAAACAGCTCTTAAAATTGGAACTGCTCATCTTATTACAAATGAGCAGCGAGATGGCCAAAGAAAAATAATGTGATGGAACAGCTAGGCAGTGGCGGAGTGTGGACTCAAACCAAGTTCATTACAATTCCAGAGCCTGTGCTCTTTCTTCCGCAGATAAAACCTATCTCTCGACTGTTTGATTAATATTTTTCCCATTACTTAGAGTATTTCCTCACATTTCAACATCACACTTTAAAGTCGAAAGGCCATCCATATGGATTAGTTCAAAGTTTTGCAGCCTTTAAATAGAGAAACTGAGATTAGCATATAGGTTAAAAATAGAAAACTGATAATAGAAACAAAATAGCCTGATTCTCAATCCAATACTCTTCCTGTGCTTTTCATCTAATGAGCAACTATCTCAAAATACAATACAGTTTGAAGAGTATTTTTATAATGCAGTCTGTACAGTTTTTAAAGCTTACCAACACTTTTTCCTAAGCCAAAATAATTGATATAGTCATTTTTTTTTTTAGGTAACCTCTTAGAAAACTGTTTTCCATGCTATTTCACACCTGGCTCTTCTCCTTGCAGATGTTTCTAGTAGTAAAAAAAAAAAAAAAAGCTGAAAAGAAAGAATAGTAAGAGAACAGCAAGAATCTGAGATTGAAAATACATATGCTCTGTAGTGCATCTTCACTCTATAGTTTTCTATTTAACAATAGGCATTCTAGACAGATTGTTATCAAGGATTTAGAAAGATTTTCCAAACTGTCAGTTCCATGGATGTCAGGTGTCAGAATCAGGTGTCCACAGAGTCTCATGTATACACTCTAATAGGCAATAGCCATGGAATTTGCAAGCTCATGGAAAGGTGGTAATCACCAGTGTCACTGTCATTCACTCATGGAAGATGCTGTGTTTGGTTCCTAAGGCTGCTGTAGCAAATGGCCAGAAACAGCACACATGTATTATCTCTCAGTTCTGTAGATCAGAAGCCTGACACAGACCTTTCTCAGTTCTTCCGCCAGGGGTGGGGAGAGGGGGTTATCTTTTTCTGGAGGCATAGGAAATATTTCTTTGCTTTTTCCAGCTTCTGAAAGGTAGCCTCATTCCTTGGCTTATGGCTCTCTTCCTCCATTTTCAAAACCAACAACAGCAAATTGAAGTATCATATGTCTCTGAATGCCTCTTCTGTCTCCACCTCTACTTTTAAGGACTTTTGTGCTTCCAAGTGGATAACCCAAAACAGTCTCCCTATGTTAAGGTCAGCCAATCAGCAACTTCAATTCCACTTAGATCCTTAATTTCTCTTTGTCCTGTGACATGACCTATTCACAAGTTCCAAGCATAAGGATGTGGATATCTTTGGGGGGCTATTATTCTTTTCACCACAGGTACTGAGCAATGGTTTACTCTTTATGTCATACGAACATTCCCAAGTCAATCCGGTCAGTCAGAAATTCCTGCTTGGTGGAGCTCTATGGAGAGATTTACTGAGCAGAGGATTCTGAGCTCTTTCAATGTAACTTTTCGGTATAAAGTTAGCTTGTGCTCTGAAGATATTAACAATCACTTCGGTTTCTTTCCCCATTCAAAGCTCTTCCCAGCCCAACCTAAATCAATAAACTATTCTCATCAACTTCTCTCCGTTTCGTGAACAAACCACGTGAGTTCATAATTATAACTCTAAAGTTATAATTCTCACTCACTGAATACTCTGAAGAAAAGATTACGTATTCAAGGTCCTTGTTTGGCAGATGAAAGCAGTGGGGCTCAGGAGGGGAACTGGTCTGCCCAAGGTCTGCATGCTCCCATTCCCCAGGCAGGGCTCAGAGCCAGCTGTCTTCCCTCCAGGAGGAGAGGCTCAAGGTCTTCCTATCTCCTTCCAGAAATCAGTCACTTATCTAAAACTAGTTTAATCCCCAGCAGTGGTAGTTAATTCCCTCAGTCCCATAAGTAAGGGTGTTGCAGATCCAGACTGGTTTACAAGTCTCCCAGTCTTCTGCACACAGGAGTTCACCAGGAGGTTCCCCAGTTTTAGAGAATTATGTTCCCACCCTCTTCCTTGACAAACAGAGTAAGAAATCAGTTTGAACTCTGAGTTATTTCTTGTAAAGGCTCAAGTCTGGATTTTAGCCTTGGTCTGATGGATCACCAAACCTGTTACTTCTGTTATTCACATTGTTTGTCCTTCTAACACTGAAGTCAACAAGAATAAAAGAGGATGGATGTACTAATATTTATGCATATTTCATTTCCTTTAATTCCACTCCAGAGGTATTTCAAATCCAGCTCCTTTAGGTACAGGATAACCATAATCTTTCATAAAACCACTGTATAATGTCTAATAGAGCTTGCCATTCCTACATTTATAAATCTATATTTATGTATCTAAGTATCTATATATCTGTGTATTTATATATAAGTATAAAATGAAAGTCTTTAGTACATTATTTTCTGCATTAATGAAGAGCACAGAGGAATTTAATTACTTAACTAGAAGAAACTAAATATTTGAAACCAAATTAACTCCTAAATTAAAACAAAAAAATTAAGTATGACCACTGAGTAAATGCTTGAATTTTAGCTATTGAACATGGTAATAATTTATTGGAGTGTAGGTACCAAATAATTTATCTGAGTGTGGGTACGACAACCTCTCCTCCAATAGAACCGAAATGACTTGTATTCAGTAGCATCAAGTATAAAGTGATGTCTAACAACTTCTACATATTTTCCATGTTACGAAGTTCGCACTACTCTGGACCCTCTTAAACAAATGGTCATTGTTGAGTGGAGAACGTCTTTGAAAGGTATGCATTGTCACGAAACTGACAGGCTGACGGTGGGAGGGGGCGGGGGGATGAGGGACATAACATTCCCCAAGTGCCAGGACTCTGTGGAAGGTTGTACTCAGCTTAGTTTATTTAGCTGCAGAGATGAAAAAGATCTGTGACTACAGCTTTTAAATACTTTTTGTCCTATTGAAAAGTATTGTTTTTGATATTGTTACCACTGTTCTTACCTGTTCTCTCTTGTCTGTTTCTTCTTGCCTAAGAATCAGAGTGACTAAGAAACTGGGCATGAAATGGGAATTTCTGAGCCTTGTCCTTAAACTTAAGACAAACTCTGCACGTGATGACCCTAAGTGAAGAGAAGATGTCTAAGGCCATCGAGCTCCCTTTGCCCCAATCTGTACTCATGCTTACCGTAGCAGTTCACCACCCACGTTTAGGGAGTAGATCCACCGGGAAATAATGTCCTGTGGGGATTACAGGCTTCCCTCCCTGCCAGATGTTTTTCTACAGGACGAATCTGTATATTTAAATCTCAGCTGTTTGAACCCAAAGTTAGTCATTGTCATTGCCATTAGCTCATGACAACTCTTCTATTTAACCTGTGCTTATTTTCAAACTTCGCTCTTCATCTCCTGGCTCTGTATTTCAAACTATTTTTGGTTTGTTTGCTTATTTATAAGGTTCATTTTTGCTGCTGTGTGTATCAATATTTCCTTTGATTTTGGTGGAGGGAGTAAGGAATGGGATACTCACATACATTTTAATATTCCTGTCTCTTAATCACTCTAAGATCTAAATATAAACTGAAAGCTCTCTAAAATATTACAATTCCCATTGCCTTGGAATGTTAACATTTATTGTTGAAAATTATATGATTGACCTCCCCCACTTTTTATCAGAGTACTTAGAGAAATGAGGTATTATATATTCTTATCACTCCAGAAGGTTCTTTCAAACTCATTTAATACATCCTAGCCCACACAGGCAGCACTGTTTTAATTTCTCCCATCATAGGTTGTTCTTTATGGTCTCAACATTCATATAAATAGAAACACAGATCCTTTGCTCAATGTAATATTTATGAAATTCATTCATGTTGTTGGATGTTTCACTATTTACCTCATTTTTAATTGTTAAGTGGTATTCCGCATTATAAATATTGTAAATGCATATTCAATATCCTGTTGATGAATGTTTGAGTTATTTTCAGTTTGGGGCTACTACAAAAAACCCATAAATTATCCAGTACCAGTCTTTTTTGTGAAATGATATTTTTATTTCTCTTGAGTATTTTCTGGAAGTGGAAATTTTTTCCAAAGACTTTTCCGTTTTCCTTTCACACCAATAATGTGTGAGAATTTCAGTTATCCCACATCCTCGGCGGCAATCAGAACACGGCTGGAACATAAGAGTTCTTATGTTCGCAAAATTAGTTGCAAAGATTTGTTTCAGATTTGGAGAGAGGACACTTTTAAAAGTAGGAGTATGTCAGTGTGAATATACAGGGTGGGACAAAAGTAGGTTAATAACTGTGAGTATGTGGAACACACAGAAAACTTATTTTCTTCCACCATGTATGTATGTATGTATGTATGCATGCATGCATGTATCTATACCCTTCTAACTGGTATGGAATGGTAGCTAACTAGATTTGACCTGTTGGCTACAGTGTGATTACTCTTATCTAGAAGATAACATTTTAAAGAAGAAATAGTGACATCATATTGTGTGTGTATGTATATATATATATTGTGTCCATGTATATGGTCTGTTTACCTATAAACAACTCATTGAATCCACTTCTCACTCTGTGTAGTAACTGCTTCCCTTAAATTTTCTGAGAGGCAAGAATTTTAATTTTCTTTTTTTTTTCGGCATACTGTGTGATACCAGTTTCCTCAACACTCATGACATGCTGCCATTAATAAAGCTTTTCTTTGCATTCCCTTAGTCAGTAATGAAAAAGAACATTTTTTTCCTGCCTCCACCAAAGAAGACAAACCTCCCAGTGAACCGAGCAAAGGTCAGGAAGCCCTTGGTTAGCAAGTCAAGCTTGGCGATCAGAACGCGGCTTGAACTTGTGGGAGGGTAGAGTTCTTATGTTCACAAAATTAGTTACAGATTTGTTTCAGACATGGAGAGAGGACACCTTTAAAAGTAAGGAAATCACTACACTCTGTTAGTGCATGTAGTCAACAATAATGGACTCACATTGCATGCAGTACCTTTAGAAGAAACAAGGAGTAAATGCTGAAGATGTGTGTTAAGTCTGGAGGAGCATGGCGCTGGGGCATGTCGTAGCCACACTCTGCAGTCTTTGCCGACACCCGCCTCTTTGCACCTGTTTGAAGAGCAAGGGCCTGAAGCTCACACTACTTGCAGGGAATGATCAAAAGGAAAGTGCGCCACAGAGATGGAAGTCAATAATAATCAATAACTTGGTGTTTTAATCGGTGAAGTTAATATGATTTAATATTGTTTGCCAAAAACTCTATTTTCAGACGTCTAGGCAAGTCTGTTCACTAATGACAGACAAAATTTGATGATGACAAGGTTTTACCATTTTGTCATGCCTGTTTCAGGTACTGAGTCATTATTCCACGAAATTTACTATTCGTGCTTCTTAGGGAAGTAAAAACTGAGTTTCAAGTGATTTCTGTGTGAAACTTAAATGAGAAAAAATATCGTTTCTTGTCACTCCAACATAGACTTCAGCTTATTCAAAAATATCAAAATCCTTTTACGTCTTCACCACGTCTTTAATCATAGAGTGAGGAGTTTAAACTTGTGAAAATAGCTTTGGCTTAGAAAAAGGAAGTTTCTAGTTTTATAACATTAAAAATATACAAAAAGACAGCGATAACTCGTGGAGGATTAAAATTTAACTGACCCAAATATTGTAGATGTATGAAGCATGGCCTCCCCAATGAATGCCATCTTTTCTAGCACACAGGTGAGCAGTGAGTCAGCCAGCCAGGTGACACGTTCACTTGCTGAGTTCCAGGACCGTGATGTTTATTCTGTAACATGACAAAGGCGTCCTTGGAGAATAGACATGGTCCCTACTGGCACAGTGTTCACCTTCTAGAGGAACAGAGAGGGGGGAAGCAGGCCACGAGAAGGAAATGTTGCGAGCAGTCTCCCAGGAAAAAGCACAGAACGCTGTCACGGCTCGGGGGAGAGAGGGGCCTCCACACACACGCTGGAAAATCAGAGGTTTTCCTGGGAGAGCGGCTACCTGAGGTGAGTCCTGAATGTAAGCGTATTTGTTTTCCACTGCTTCACATCAATGTGGATCCTCACAGCCAGCTGCTTGGAACAGGACACATTTGTTACATCATAATGTGGGCCTTCTGGCTCAGAGTCCCTTGTGAGTAGGGTGACAGACTCACCCCATTTGCCCAGGACTTTCCTGAAAACTCTCAGTCCCAGGAAAACCAGGATAAATGATGACCTCACTCACAAGGCTTCCAGCAATGTCCTGGCTGGAGCCAAAGTCATCTCAAGGTTCCCCTGGGGCAGGCTTTGCCTCCCAGCTCACTCACTGGCTCTTGACCAGGCTCAGTTCCTCTAGGATGATTAGCTGCAGTCCCTCTGGCCATCAGCCACTGGCTGCCCTCAGAGTCCTGAGAGGGGCCAGGGAGAGAATACCAGCAAGATGAAAATCCTGTATTTGGTAACCTAACCACAAGGAGGCAACCCATCGTTTCTGCAGAATTGTAACTGCTAGAAGCATGTCACTGAGTAGATCAAGTCCAACTGCAAAGGAAGGGGACCAATCAAGGGCAGGACCATGAAGAATCAAGGATCCCTGGGAGTGCCTGGTGTCAGAAGGTTTCCACACAGAAGAATCGGCCAAAAGAAAAGAAGGATCAGGCAGGAGAAGCAGCAATACAAAACATCATATGTTTATAATGTTGATAAATGTAGTTTTTATAGAACATGTACTGTTACTACAAATATATATGGTTTTATCAATAAATCTTATCAATCAATCACATAGAGGGTTATCAGTGGGGAGGGGGCAGTGGGAGAATGGGCAAACAGGTACAGGGAATAAGAAGCATAATTGGCAGGTACAAAATAAATAGGGTGGGGGGTGGCTAAGAGTAGTGTGGGAAATGGAGAAGCCATGGGCATGTATGACCCATGGACATGAACTAAAGGGCATGAGGGAATGCTGGAGGGAGCGATGATGCAGGGTGGAGGGAGAGAAAGGGAAGGAAAAAAATGGGACAACTATAATAGCATAATAAAAAATACACTTAAAATGGAAAAAAAGGAATTTCATATTTAATTTTCTTTTAAACTGTTTATAAATAACATATAGCAGTGCTATTTTACATGTTCACTTGTGTAGATGTATTTTGGGGTCGTGTGTCTTGGTTTGAATGACCTCTCTTTCTATTCTGTGTGCTTTTAAAAGTTATTTTTAAGTTACAAAATTCCAGGAAGAAAACCGTGTCACTGAAGCTCTGAAAGGGCAGCTCTGAAAGTGAAGAGCAAACGTCCCCTGTGTGATCGCAACGCTCGCGACTCCTGCCGAGCTCCGAGCTTCCGGCCTTGTTGCCGCTGCACTTGTCGCCGCTGCATTGCCTCTCGCTTTCTGATCTTCTCATCCCTCACTGTCCCTCCCCACTTGCCCACACCCTTTTGCCTGTACTATTTCTCTGTCCCCCAGATCTGCCTGTACCCTTGCTCCCACAATGCTTATTATTCCTCTAGACGTCAGCCCAGGCATCACTGCCTCCGTATTTTTATAGCTAAGACTATTTCCCTTATTAAACAACCTCAAGCCTACCTATTTTATTTTCCAGCATTACCATAGTTTTCTACATTTACATTTATGATATGATTATTTACTGTATGTTTGCTTCATAAAACATTAGCTCCATATGGGAACTCACCATGGTTTTCTTAGTCTTAAACTAATATCTAGCACAATGTAGATATCCTTAATTATCTGCTGAAATGTTTGCATAAATATATATCTAATAATTGACTTGATGCCTCTTTTCCAAGTGAATCTTTTCCTTCTGGATTAAAAATCTTTTTAAAAAAGTTATATATATCTAATATATATATAAATATATATTAGATATATATTTTTATATATGGTCAAGGAATAATTATATAAACATAAATTTTACACACAATATAGTTGTTTATTTTCTTAAATTTAATATTATTATACCAGTCTAGGTCTAATCATTGATATTCCTCATCAATAAAAAGTCACCTTACTGAATAAGCACATCTTATTTGAAGTATATGTCATAAAATATAATCATGATACAGCTTTTTAATTTGTTCAGTTAGATAATGATATATATAATAGATATTAATTTATGCTGTATTCTTGTGGACTTCTTTGGACATAGAAATATCCCCATTTAAAAAATAAAGATATTGAAGCTTAGTGCAGTTAAGTAACTAGTCCAAGGTCATGTTGCTTCTAAAACAAAGTACTTTTTAAAAAGCATAGATGAAATTGAACTCCTCTTGCCTCACCAAATTTCCCTATGCCCAGGTTTGTCCAGAAAGTATCTAGCTACATGCGATGAAAAATGGAGACATTTATCAAAGACACGAGATACAAGAAACATTGTACACAGGACAATGATGCCTCAGTCCTCTTCAAAGTTATGACCTTCTTGAGGAAACCTGGGTCATTGGTAGCGGTTTGAATCAAATCATTAGGAACTGCAGCGCAATGTTCCTTTTGCTCTGTAGCAGAAGCCATGGAATGAATTTGCCATGACATATTTCATGCCAAGATCCTGCACCAAAAATTTCAAATACAGTAGTGTTTTGAATCCCCAGAGCAGCTTCTAGTTCTTGCAATGCCAGTCACCATCAATCTTTGTAGATTGCAGCCTGTACACAGTCAACATTCTCAGGTGTTCTGTTTGTTGCAGGCCTTCCAGAACGTGGATCACTTTCCACAGATTCTCGACCATCTTTGAAGGGTTTGTGCTGCACTTTTATTTTCACTGCACTCATTGCATTGTCCCTGAAAGCCTTCTGAATCATCTGAATAGTTTCCTTGGAGGAATGTTTGAACTTAACACAAAATTTGATGCAGATTTTGTGCTCTATTCACTCAGTCATTTTGAATGCAATGGCCACACAACACACATGCTCACTCAATGGCATCTACTGCCCCCACTGACTAGTACAATGAAATCATCATTGTTCACACATGTGCATTTCTGTCCACTCTCCTTGGCTGCCAGGTTACATTGATGTCATGCAAACCATTCTCATTATATTAACAATGGTTGGACTTTTTTTCCAGAAAGATCCTTGTATTATGCAGCTTTTGGTTCAGAGCATTAGGTCTATTCTGTGTATTCAGCTTAGGAGAGCATCACCTTTGATTGACAGGAGGGACCAGTCAGAGTTTGATGACTTGTGTATTATGCAGTG
>PVIA01010611.1:0-50485 GCA_004024845.1 Tonatia bakeri
ACAGAACCACAGAAATGGAGATCACATGGAGGGTTAGCAACAGGGAAGTGGGAGGAGGAGAGAGGGGGAAAAGATATAGAGAATAAGTAGCATAGACAATAGGTAGAAAATAGACAGGGGGAGGGCAAGAATACTATGGGAAATATAGAAGCTAAAGAACTTATGACACATGGACATGAACTAAAGGGGGGGAATGTGGGTGGGAGGGGGTGGGCAGGGTGGAGGGGAGTGAGGGGGGAAATGGGACAACTGCAACAGCATAATCAATAAAAACAAGTTAAAATATTTTTATTTTCAATTACAGTTAAAATATAATATTATATTAGTTTCAGATGTACAACCCAGTGATTAGACAGTATATGAGTTCTGGCCTGAAAGTATCCAGCCATGTAGTATGAAAAACAGAGATGTTACAGAACAAACAAGGGGGGCCGGGGACGATAATGCTATTACTGAAAGAGACCCAGGTCCGTCTTATCCGCCGCCTATAGGAAAGATGTCTCTTAATGCCAGAGATTTGTGAAAAGGAAAGGAAATGTTTATTTAGTGCTATACAAAGTTAAAATAGTGACCTAATGTCTTCACCAAAATCCCAAAGTCCCTTAAAACACCCACAAACGCACACAGTCCTTCCTTCCCCTTTGCCCAGCCTGGGGTACTGTATCTCAGGAAAGGACATAGAAGTCCAGGCTCAGGCAATCCCTGGTTCTTCCCAGTAATCCGTGCTCAGCTGGTAGGCCTCCCTTGGTTCTCGGCACCCTCAGCTGTGTCGCTGGAATCTCTGCTAAAGCTGGGTGGTGGTTCCCCCTACTACTGCTGCGGGGGTCCCCACTCAGCCAAATCTGCGCGGTTCTCTCCTCTATGGCTGCCGTGTCTGGGTTTAAATCCCCGCGCCAATCTTCCTCTGCAGCCCAATTTCTGACTCCTCCCACACTCGGCCACAATTGCCCTCAATCTGCTGACCTTTCCAGTTTTTCTGGTCACCATCATGGGTCTGGATAGGTGTCACCCCATGTCATGGAGCCAATCTTCTCTGAGCTCCCACGCAGGCACTGTAATTCGGGCAACCTGCCCCCCAGTCACATCCTGGGGGGTCCCTTCCCATCCCCCTGGCCCAGAGCATGGCCATAGCTATTTAGCATATTCAAACAAGCAGCCTAAGGCTATAGGTATGTTAAATGAGCATGCCATGGATTAGCTGCAAAGCTGCCCTGCATGTTCTTGCTCTGTGTGCCCCTTCCCCCAACTCACACCTGTGGGGGAAGGGGTGAAGATATCTTAGAATCTCCTGGACACCTTGAGTTCTGGACCCCATTTCCAATGTCCATTTTGGGTCCCCCCTCTTGGCTGCACCCTGTAACAGAGACATTTATTGAAGAAGGTACAAGATACAAGAAATAGCCTGGACTGGTGTGGCTCAGTGGATTGAGCAACAGCCAGTGAACCAAAGGGACACTGATTGGATTCCCAGCCAGGACACATGCCTGGGTTGAGGGCCAGGTCCCCAGTATGGGCATGTGAGAGGTGACCACACATTGATGTTTCTCTCTCTTTCTCTACCCCTTCCCCTCTCTCTAAAAGTAAATAAATAAATTTAAAAAATAACAGAGTGGAGGGGAGGTTCCTAACATCGACCAAAACCCCTTCCAACCTTTTTTAAAAAGCTATCACATTCTAGTGAAAGAGAAATATTCTTTTTGAAGAAAGTCTCTAACAGTAACATTTTAACCAAAAAGTTTTTAAAAGACTATATTTCTACAGATAGTAGCAAAGAAACCATAAACATATCTTGTTATCTTCATTACTACCCAAACATCTAAATCTTTATGCTTGATAAATGAAGTTGTTAGAGAATGCTAAGAAATGAGAAGACAACCTCTGGAAAGAAACTTGGAGTAGAATGACAATTCCTGAACTTCTCTTAAACTCATTTAACAGATAATCGCTTAACCACCATTTTTGGCTATACCTAATGACTCAAAGGCTTTGAAAAGTTTCTCAGAAGAGGAAGGAAATACTAAAGCAAGTGGATAAAAGTGTGTGTAAGTGTGTGTGTGTGTCCACATTCTCTCACAGTTTCTGTGTTAGACACAGTTGGCTCTCTACCCAAGAGACATCCAGACTAAGGCAACACACTTGTAATGTGAATAAACAGAGGGCCAGGATTTTGAAGGTAAATAAGCAATTGATAATACAAGAATACAAAGAGTCTATACAGGGTAGAGACTAGAATGGGAAAGGTTTAATGTGTTGCCATCAGACTGTCTCCACAAAGCTTCTTAATAGTGTATAGTGAGCATGATTTTCTCTCAGAATGCCCTGGTACCAGCATAGGTTATTTACAGGATCTGTTCCCAGTAGTTGGTCCTCAGGCTGTACTGTTAATAACCCTGAATGTTAATGATGAAGTGGTGTAAATAATGGCTCATTTGAATCAAGAAAAATCTAACCAAAGACTTGACTACAGTCCATTCTTGAAGGAAATCCCCAAATCCAAAGAGCAATCACACTTGCTATCAGTTTCTTCACTGCCGTGTATTTTTTCAATAATTTTCATCAAAGTATATTTAGCATACAATATTATAGTAGTCTCTGATGTACAACATATTGATTTGACACTTATATGTATTGCAATGTGATGATTTAGAGAAAACAATTCTCCTGCTTTGTGAAGCAAAATGAATCTGCAATAAGTTAGTCTAAAAAGTAGGGTTAAAAAGATAAACTCAGTGGAGAAATTACAAACAAATTTATAGCATGCTGTCCCTTTCCCCCTCTCTCCATTTGACATTAGTAAACATAGTGATGGCAAGCTAACTTTACAAATCATTTCTAGTCTATCCCAGCAGTTGCTGCCTTCAAGTAACCATTACATCAATGGCACTCTTCCGGACAAGGCTTGTGTGTGCACTGTTTTTAGAATACCAAAAAATACCAATTGTATATAGTTTTTTTTTTGTTTTTTTTTCTGCCTCAGTTTGACTGACATTATAATATACTAACTCACAATCAGCATTAATAAGGTCAATGAAAACAGCAACTTAAACTAATAACATCAAATGTAGAAGAGCAAATATAATCTTACTATTTTACTCTAATTTCTCTGCAAGATTCTCACATATCACATTATATAAAAAACCATGACTTCTTGGAATTATAAGATAGTAAAGTTTGACATTTTAAGTGGAAAGTTGTGATAAGTACATATTATATTAACTTGTAACTTATTTATGACTTTTTTGAGAAATTGCATCTCAAATAAACTCAATGCACTTTAACAGCTAATGCTGTGTTATTCATTCCAAACTATCCCAAAGGAGTAGAATCAGTATATAACAATACTCATGTTCAGATAGATAATTAAACCATGTTCATATTGTTATTTAAATACACTTTTGTCTTATAAAATACATGCACACAGAGACTGTTATTAACTGCCACATGGTATATAGTATAGAAAATGAAGAAATGATTGTTATGTGAATTCACTTGGGTTATACCCTTAAAAACACTCCTACATTAGATTATATAATAGAAAGTTAAAAGTTTTTTATTAACTCTAGCAAGACTTAAAACCCAGGGTACTTGTTAAGAATTAAAATGAGCAATAACTTAAGTATATGAAAAATTTACAATGATACCATAATACATCCCAAAAAATCATTTCAATTACTTCATAAAGCAATCCAATCCCTAGCTAATACCCACATAGCATAGCTATTTAAACATGTTTTCAAGATATTATTTTTTTGTTTGGTGACATTTCCCTATGGGTAGCTCAAGGATGAGTTGACTGAAATAACTAAATTCCATTTTTCCCTAAAAAGAAATAACTTAGCTTATAACTAATCTGTTATCATTTCCTTTCCCCAGAAAAGATGAAATAAAACAAAAATGTATATTTGGGTCTTTTTTAAAAAGGATTTTATTAATTTATTTTTAGAGAGAGGGAAAGGGAGGGAGAGAAACATCAATGTGTGGTTGTCTCTCACATGGCCCCCACTGGCGACCTGGCCTGCAACCCAGGCATGTGCCCTGACTGGGAATCAAACCAGTGACCCTTTGTTTCATAAGCCTGCACTCAATCCACTGAGCCACACCAGCCAGGGCTTGTATTTGGCTCTTGATGACAAATCAAAATATTAAGAAATCATATGATTCACTCCACAGTAGTGCCACACTCCAACCAGGCCCACTCGAAAACACTCATATGTTTGCCATCTGACAGTGTGTCCTCACACACACTGTATCCTAAACAGATATGATGAATGAAACTTCCTCATTTCCTCTAGCCCTCCCAGATGATAGGCAATATTTTCCATTCTATCTTCAACGTTAACTTGCTTCAGAAGTAACCTAGAAATAGATGAATAACACACATCTGGTCTTATTTTCTACATTAGTCAATTAACTGCATTAATCCCCAAAGACCTCTGGGGCAGAAAGACTTGTTCAGTTTGTTTTGGAGTCTGTTTTACTGCTCATTAAAGAGAGCATTAAAATTTAGTATTCTCATTACCAATTATAATTGGATTTATTCAAATTAAATTCTATAGAATGTAACACTAATAGACCCCTTGTGTCTTTGAAATTCTTCTATTCAGGGTTATACTGCCACAAGAGTGGCATGTCCTAGTACTAGACAGATACATAATAGTGCTAAGGTAGGCACAGACTGATGCTATAAATGGGTATGAGTAGGCAATTCTCAAACTTCATTTACTCACTTGATGAGCAGTAACGTACTTCCAGGTTGACAGAGGGATCATGTAGCTGTCCATCCCTCTCTGCTGGTGAGCTGATCATGCTCTACTAGGTGGCTCCTTCTAAGTCTCTGGAACATACCTAAGGACAGAGCTAGAATGAAGCGACATTTTTTCCGGACCTATTTTTGAAAGCATGGCAATGCTTTGATGTGCATGAAACAAATAATTGGAATTAGGGTAACAGAGAATACAAACATGTAGGACAGCAGAATAATCACTTGGAATCCAAATAATTACAATATTCAATCACTGAGATCCTTTTCTGTCTTGCTCTACATTCAGAAGAATGTGGGGGTTTTTTTAAAAGAAGAAAGAAAATAAATATCTTGCATTAGGGTTCTTAAATAATAGGCATACAAAACAGCCATAGCAGGCAAAAAATATAATGGTTTGGGAAGACAAGTTTGGTAGGAGAGAGTCCAACTTAGGTAAGTAATCTGCAGCAGGGCGACAATAATCCAAGGATGGATTTATCATAAGGGCTGGAAAAAGTTAACTTTAATTTTATCGACACCAAGAGTAGTCAGATATTGTTTGGCTTTATGTATTTATGTAATTGATTTATTTCCTTGCTGTAGTTCAGTAACCATTGACATTTGAAGAATTGACGTTTGACGTTTAGTCTGTGGGGGCATTCTTAAAGGTTTCCAAGCACCCGTACCATAGGCTAGAACTATTCATCTGTCAATGTAGAAATTGTCATGTGCAAATACTTGAATGAAGTTTAAGTTGAAAGAGAACATTAGTCTGGCACTTAGTATACCGTCTGCTGAAGTATACATTAAGACGTATGTAATTACTAATGTGTTGGATTCTGATCTGATTGCCACCTATTTCAAAATTCCCTACAATTTAAAATGTCTTCTGTGTACTGGTTTTGATCAAAGACTGTACTGAAATAAAATGAAAGGAAAATATTTCTAAAAGCTTTGCATTACAGTGAATTCCAGTTCTGCATTAAATGAGAACCTTTAGCAGACATGGAGAAAAAACTTATTTCCATGGGTAAAAATATAACCCATCCATTGTTTTACGAACTTATAGTTCTTCCAAATATTTTATAGTTATGGACTTTAAAAATCCATTTCAACTCTCAGTTTGATGAACCAAATCTGGCAGGTTTATGTTTACTTCCATTCCCCGAGGGCCAGTATTCCTTAGGCTAGAGAAGCCCAGTAGAGCAGAGAAGCTCTATAAATGCAGATAGGTCAGAATTAAACTTCAGAGTGTTCAACACCTCCACACTTTTAAAAGCCATTAAAAACTGGAGGTAACAGTTCTAAAGAAAACAGAAAAGCTAGATTTTTACATCTTGTGATTCCTGAGGCTACTTTAAAAACAAACATAAATAAAAAATGTAACGATTGAAGATGTTCCAGATTTATATGTCATTTTTAACCTTGTAGATTTGGGCAAGAAATTCATGGATGGATTTCCAAGGGGCCCATTTGAAGGCTTGAAGGCACAAGTAGGGACTGAAGTCCACTCAGACCCTCAGCAAGCGGTAATTGCAAAGGGGACACCACCTATTTCTAACCCATAGAAATGCACCTCCTGGACTAGAAGCTGTCTTGCATTTGGGAAACTTATAAAGATGGACATGAATTTCAGAAGATTTCTTTAGAAACTTCTGTGGGTTAAGAATGATCTAATATCATATTTTGTAGGAATATTATATTGGATAAGGAAGCCAATAATACTGAATGGGGAAAGGAGAGTTTCTTCAATAAATGGTGCTAGGAAAACTGGATATTCACATGAAAAAGAATGAAACTGTAGTGTTTTCTTAGACCATTCACCAATTACCTCTAAATGGGTCAAGGACTTCATAAGACCAGAAACACCTAGAAGAAAACATAGAGGGGAAGCTCACTGACGCTGGCCTTGGTGATGACATTTGGGCGTGATATTAAAAGCACAAATAAACAAGCAGGACTGCCTCATAAAAGCTTCTTCACAGCAAATAAATAAATAACCAAACAAACAGACAAATAACAAAACAAAAAGGCAAGCTACAGAACAGGAAAAAATATTTCCAAACTGTCTGTCTGATAAGAGGTTAATATCAAAAACATATAAGGAATTCATATAACTTAATAGCAAGAAATAGTAAAAATCAGACTAAAAATGGAAAAGGGACCTAGGTAGACATTTTTCCAAAAAAGACATACAAATGGCCAACAGGTACATAAAAGGACGCTCGATGTCACTAATTATCAGGGAATTGCACATCAAAACCACAATGAGACACTACTATACACCCATTAGAATGCTTAATATCAAAAAGACAAGAGATATGTGTTATCGAGGTTGTGAAAAAAGGCAACTCTTCTGAGTTACTGGTGTGCTGCATAGTGGTACAGCCACTATAAAAATAAAAAAAAAAAAGAGCCACTGTAGAGTTTCCTGAAACTGAAAAATGGAACTACCTATGATACAGCAATCCTGCTAATGGATATATACATGAAGCAAATAAAATCACTATCTCAAAGCAATATCTTCACCCTCGTGTTTATTGCAGCATTTTCCACAATAGCTGAGGTATGAAAACCAACCTAAGCATCCAGCAACAGATGATGGCTAAACAAAATGTGGTATATGGGTATATCCAATGAAATATTATTCAGTCATAGGAAAGAAAGAATTTGGGAGAGAAAAGGAGAGAAATTTTGTCATTTGTGATAACATGGGTGGATCTTAAGGGCATTATGCTAAGTGAAATAAGCCAGATACAGAAGGCAAATACTGTATTATCTCGTTTACATGTGGAGTTGAAAAGGGACTGGAGAGTCGAGTAAATGAGGAGATACAGCTCAAAGGGTACAACTTCCAGATATAACACAAATCAGTTCTGGAGATTCAAAGTATAGTATGTTGACTATAGATAACAATATTGTATTATATCATTGAAAGTTGCTTTAGAGACTAAATCTTAAATAATCTCACCACAAGAATATTATGTGAGGTCACTGATATATTAATTAACCTTGCATGGCAAACATTTCAAAGCAACATATATGTATATCAAGTCATCTCTTTGTATACCTAAAACCTACACTATGTTATGTGTCCTTTATATCTCATTAACACTGAAACATTAACAGAGTAGATGGCCACCCTGCAGTGGCTCCAGATTGCAAGCATAACCAAGACAAATTTGGAGAGTGCAGGAAGACCCTGGGTTACCTAGGCAGCTATTAATGCTGATTTATGAAGTTCGCAACAACAGAGCTTACTTACATAAGTGAGTTTTGTACGGGTTGTATATCTATGTGGTGAGATTTCACTCTAATGGCAAAAAGCAACATCATAACAGAAAGAGAAGAATGTGCTTCAAGCTAAGGTCTCAAGGGAAAGTCAACACTGGTGGGCACCGAGTACTGAGGTTCTTCTATAGGCTCTAGGACTCCTCTTTCTATTCTGGAACCCTCTTCTTATAGTCTCAGTGGGAGAAGCTTTCAGTTCAACCGGGGTAATACACAGAGGTAACTTAATTAGAATTGGGATTTAGTGGGTTAACCAGATAAACAACTGGCCTCCATGTTTCATGGCATCTAAGAAGCTGTTGACTTTAAGGTGCACCGTGATTTTAGGTACCTCTGATAAAGAAGTACTGCCAAATAAACTACAACCACAGTGCTTTATAATTTATATTTTTAATTTTATACTTATTGTAAGAGCTCTTTAAGGTTTATGCACACAGTTGTGCATACCTTAAAATGAAAATATAAGCAAAAAAAGTTTTAAAAGACAGTAATTCAATATTCATCAGAAAACAAGATAGGGGCCAAGATGGAAGCATAGTTAGTCGCAGTGTGCCTCCTCGCGCAACCAAAACTAAGAACAACAAAAACTGAGAAACAAGAAACAACCAGAACAGAGAGAATTGAACCAAATGGAAGTATGACTACCATACAACCAGACCAGTAAGGAGCGGTGGAGTCAGAAACCTACAGAGAGGGGTGAGAGGTCCCAGCAGGAAAGAGCGGTGGCTGGCAGGCGCGCAGGGTGCAGACAGCAGTTGGCGAACCCCAGAAGCACAGGGGTGGCTGATGGACCCCGTGGCAGACCCTGGGTGCGGGAGGCAATGAGCAGACCCAGTAAGGCGCACAAGGTAGCTGGCTGGCCACAGCTACATGTTCGTGCTCAAACTAAGCGAAAATGGGCAGCAACACAGACTGCGCAACCCAGGAACCCAGCACCAGGAAACAAAGCCTAAGAGCACCAACTAAAAACACCTGTGGGAGCTGAGGCCGGGAGATTCTCTCAGCCTTGCAGGAAGCTCCTTGGGGAAACCCACGGAGTCTGAGAAAGTACACAAGCCCACCCGCCCAGGAACCAGCACCAGAAGGGCCCAGTTTGCTTGTGAGAGGCAGCAGGGGGACTGGAGTCCTAGAGAGAGTGGAGTGGGCGCCATTGTTCCTTCTCGGACCCCGCCCCCACATACAAAGTCACAACTCAGCGACTGGGGTGCCCCGCTCCGTGAACACCTAAGGCTCCGCCGCCCATACGTAACAGCCACAACCAGACCAAAGGAAAATAAAGAATAAAAAAGATGGCTCAAACAGAATTGAAAGCCCCAGAACCAATTTTTTTAAGTGACCAAGAGATAGCCAATTTATCAGATGCACAGTTCAAAGCACTGGTGATCAGGATGCTCACAGAATTGGTTGACTTTGGTCAGAAATTAGATGAACAAATGCAGGCTACCATAAGAGAAATGAAGGAAAATGCACAGGGAACCAATAGTGATGGGAAGAAAACTGGGACTTGAATCAATGGAGTGGACCAGAAGGAAGAAAGGAACAACCAAACAGAAAAGAATGAAGAAACAAGAATCCAAAAAAATGAGGAGAAGCTTAGGGACTTCCAGGACATCTTTAAATGTTCCAACATCCGAATTATAGGGGTACAGAAGGGGAAGAGGAAGAGCAAGAAATGGAACACATATTTGAATATGTAAAGAAGGAGAACTTCCCGAAGCTGGCAAGGGAAATAGACTTCCAGGAAGTCCAGGAAGCTCAGAGAGTCCCAAAGAGGTTGGACCCAAGGAGGAACACACCAAGGCACATCATAATTACATTAGCCAAGGCAAAAATGAAGGAGAGAATCCTAAAAGCAGCAAAAGATAAGGAGACAATTACCTACAAAGGAGTTCTGATCAGAATGTCAGCTGATTTCTTGAAAGAGACCTTGCAGGCAAGAAGGGGCTGGAAAGAAGTATTCCAAGTCCTGAAAGGCAAGGACCTACATCCCAGATTGCTCTCTCCAGCAAAGCTTTCATTTAGAATGGAAGGGCAGATAAAGTGCTTCTCAGACAAGGCCAAATTAAAGGAGTTCATCATCACCAAGCGCTTATTATATGAAATGTTAAAGGGACTTACCTAAGAAAATGAAGACTAAAAATATGAACAGTAAAAAAAGACTTCAAATTCACAGTTAGTAACAACCATACCTAAGACAAAAGCAAACTAAGCAAACAACTAGAACAGGAACAGAAACACATAAATGGAGATCACATGGAGGGTTAGCAACAGGGAAGTGGGAGGAGGAGAGAGGGGGAAAAGATATAGAGAATAAGTAGCATAGACAATAGGTAGAAAATAGACGGGGGAGGGCAAGAATAGTATGGGAAATGTAGAAGCTAAAGAATTTATGACACATGGTCATGAACTAAAGGGGGGAATGTGGGTGGGAGGGGGTGGGCAGGGTGGAGGGGAGTGAGGGGGGAAATGGGACAACTCTAACAGCATAATCAATTAAAAAATTACTAAAAAGAAAAAAAACAAGATAGAAGGACATTTCATATAATTAATTCCTCACACCCAGCATTAATATCATGGTGCTATGCATTTAGTTCAACCCCACATTATGAAGTAAATTAATTTATCAAAAAGATAATAGAAACCTCACATTTTACAGTGTAAATTGGTACTTCTTTTCTGGAAGGTAATCTAGTAAAATATCACGAGCCTTTACAAAATGTTTCCTTCTAGGAATCCATTTTTAAGTAAAGAATCAGATGTATACAAATAACTATGTTCACTGCAATGGTATTTTTAATAATATAAAAAAGAAATAATTTAAATAGGTGACTGGTAAAACAAAATGGAATGTATTCCTACAACAGAATAGCATTCAACAATACAAATGAAAATGTTAAAACTATGACATGAAAAATGTTTACCATCCAGACTTGGAACTAGATACACAGTATGATCTCAGCTTTGTAAATATTTGTGCATCAAAGGAAACATGAAAAAATATTAACAATGTTTGTCCTTCTTTGCAAAATGATGGCAGGTGATAACTCTTCTTTTTACCTTTTGCTATGAAACAAATATATCTTACTTTTATAATAAGAAATCAAACGTTTACAAATTTGTTAAAAGTGATGGTAATAGTAGACTGATTTAAAATATGGGAAACTGAAGAAAAATAGGATGGATAAAGCAAAAATAAGTGAGCATGTCTGTGGCTTCAAGATTAGGGTGAGTGAAAAGGAGAAAGGGAAGGCCCCCATAAAGTGAAATTAAATGGACTGAAACAGACTAACTTTGAGTGATAAATTATGAGTAAAGTAGCATCTCATTTCATGCATGCCAAATTTTACTCTCTTTAGAGTGAGTGCTGGTAAGGATTCAATTTTCCAATTACTGTCCCGGCATTTTTTATATCAGCTATCAAATTCCCTTTCATAACTGTATTCAATTTTGTTCCTCCTTTGAACTGTAAAAGTGCCTTCTTCAACAAACATATCATCCTGGAGTCTGCAATTTTGGACCCTTACATTTGAAATTGTACATACTCTTAATTAGGTTTCCTAATAAAGATTTTTATAAAGAAAATATTTCTCCTCTTATACTTCTAATTGGATTAAATAGATTTTGGCTAATTGACACCCTGAAGAGTATACCTCTCACTAAAGCTAGAAAATGTGCATAAATTCATCAAACATTAGGATTCAGTCCCAAACTCATTAACCTATCGTGTTACTGAAGATAGTAACCCACTAAACACCCTGTGGATAAACAATGACATAGCAGATGGACCAAAATGTCAGAGTATCATTTTAAAGTTAAAGAGAGTGCATTAATGCATTGTGATAAAAAAATCACAATTTTTCTCTTGTAAAGATTAAACAACTTCTCTTTCTTCCTCAGATACTTTAATTTGACACAATAACTAGGGATAATAAGAAATTCAGCATCACAGTAATTTTTTCTAACAGGTGTGAAGATAGATTTATGAAAAAGAAATGAATGATATCTATGTAAAGCTCTGAAACATTCAGATATGAACTTGTAGTTATTTTGGAAAAAATAATTCAATAAATATTTGCAATTAATCTAACTTCATATATTTTGGAGGAAAAATGTCAAAATTTAGAACAAACCTATCCTCTAAATTCAGTGTACTTTTGAGAATAAATGTTTTATTTGCACCTATTTTTCAAACACTGTGTCATTTTAGAGAAATTTATTTATGATATATAATTACTCTGATAAAGACTGTCTGTCTCATAGACTTCAAGAACATTGTTAGAGCCGAGAAAAAAATTCACAATATATATAACTTTGACCAAGGTACAAAAACATTACATGCCCATATGTCTTAAAATTGAAATATATAAAAGTTGATTTAAAATACAGAAAATGATAATCAAGTAATAAGGCTATCAGGCTAAGCATATGAAGTTATTGACCTTGTAAAATAATGAACGATCATGGTTCAAATTGGATTTTTCAAAGGTGACATTTCTTCAAGTTTGTTTTAACCTAAAATTGCTATCTGGTTTTCCATTTTTTTAAGTTACACTTTTACAGAAGATCTAATATTTCCAATGACTCTTCATTTCACTTTTCTAACAGACTTTAGAAATTGATATCCATCCCCGTTTTCATTGGAAATGAGATAATTCCTCACATCTGTTGGAACAGTATTAACGACCATTGCAAGAAAACAAGCAGGACCACAGTTCTTAGCAAGCCAGCATAGCAGGTAATAACTTAATGTACTGGCTGTAAACACAATTTCATATCTGCTTAGCATAACAAGCATCAGTTTGTCCTTATTTTCATTTATTAATTCCTACCTCATTAAAAGTTTCCATTTTGTTCCCTTAAAAGTAAAAAAATGTTCATTTTCATTTGAAGTCTTAATTTGAAATCAGTGGGACAAGTAAAATTGTAACAAGCCTAATGATTTAAGGCCAAAATTAAATTTGTCTTCTCCTTGGTATCCCATAATTGGAAATTAAATACGATTATAATTTTTCCTAAACTCCATTAACACATCACTCTTGGCTTTATTTCTACCTGGAAGGCAGTAGGCATAGTACTTCAAAAATAATATATGATTATATTAGTGTCAAGGCAATTAATTTTGGTGACTCAAGTCAAAATCTTATTGGATTTATGCTCAGGTATAATTCTAGCTCCTTATGCCATCTATTGATAGAATTAGAAAATATGGCACTATGGTAATTTAAATAATCTTTCCACTAGACACCTATTTTCCATCCCATTATCAATTACATTCAGTACAGAAAAATGTCAATTTTATAATTCACACAGCATTCTCCACTTGATCAATAAAACAGTGAGGTAAATAAAGGAGTGAATAAGAAAAGAAACAATTAATAGCATTGTGTTACATATTTCATATGCTATGTTGTGGTTGTTCCGGCCTGTTTCAGGGAAGAGTAACTGCAGGCCTGAAGATGAATGACAGAATATTTGAATGGTTTGGGCCAATCAAGGATGATTTAGACTCTAAATAACCCAGACTTTGAAGGTCTACTTTGATAGGTACATAAATCCACAAATCATTTCAGAACTTCACAATTGTAAATTATCTACTAGCTAGAATAGATAGCCTAGGCGCAAAACTCCTCAGGTAGGCCAGGGTGGTACACCAATGATCATCAGGTAGCAGAGGGAACTCATCGAGCAAGTTGTTTATTAAGCTACTCTTTGTTAGTGTTGAATGGACTCTGTCAAAATGATAACTCAGAATAACATTTAAAAATACTAGTGACAGTTCCTAATGAACATTTAATTTTTTAGATCAAATACTTTCTGAAAAACACAACTCAGAATTTAAAAGCAAAAGGTGTGTCAAAATATTCAAACAGCCCTGGCTGGTGTGGCTCACTGGATGGAATCCCAGCCGATGAACCAAAGGGCCACCAGTTTGATTCCCAGTCAGGGAACATGCCTGGGTACTGAGCCAGGTCCCTGGTTTGGGGCGCACGAGAGGCAACTATGTGTCTTGCACATTTAAGTTTCTCTCCCTCTTTTTCTCCCTCTTCTCCCCTTTCTCTTTAAATAAACAAATTCTTAAAATGTATATTTAAATATTATATATCTAGGTGATTTGCTTCCTGACAATTGTACAGGCAGGAAGGTTTATGGTGAAGATATTTTTCCAACATTGTGAAATGAGTTTAATGTTAAATAGAATAAAAACTCATTTGCAATATATGCTGTTTGAAAATATCAAATGCTGCCCTGACTGGTGTGGCTCAGTGATTGAGTGCTGACCTGCGAACCAAGGAGTTGCTGGTTTGATTCCCAATCAGGGCCTGGGTTGCGAGCTAGCTCAGTTAGGTATGTCTGAGAGGAAACCGCACATTCATGTTTCTCTCCCTCCCTCTCTTTCTCCTTTCCACTCCCTAAAAATAAAATCTTTAAAAAAAGAAAATATAAATGTCAAAGTCCTTCAAATTTCCTCTTGTATTCCTTGATAAAGATGTTGATCTTACATTTTCAAAGGAATTGCCTTGGTAGGCACAGATGCTCATTTTAGCGTGTTTTAACATCAGCTAATCTCACCTTTTAGAAGTAAGATGTTACTTGTAAAATATACTGTACCAGAAGTATTTTGCTGAAGCTGGCAATTACACGAATGATCCATAACCAAGAGCCTATAGCAATTTCGGAAAAAATAAAGCAGCAAAATAGAGGATCATCTGACCTATACACTGGGTGCTACTCTTGTATTGGCTTAGAATTACATTCCCAATCTACTATGAAAAGTTTCTCTTTAAAAGAAATCACAAAGAAACAATTAGCATTCTATCCTTATCAAAGAAATCATCTGCAGTTATTTATACTTGGTCTTAGAAGCTTCCCAAGACAATGTTTGATTTTAACTCTTTGAGGAGTAAGAAAAATACTTCATTCCATAAAGCAGGTATATTTTAATATGGACAGCAAATTTACATTGAAATTATATACTGTCCATCCATTCTCATTCCACTGGTAATGTTACTGATGGCATTTAGCTAGGAAAGACAGCATAGAGAACTAGACATGAATCTTAATAAACTGGGAAGCATAAGCCAGTTTGTTTGCTAGCTGAGAAGCTGCAGCTTCACACTCCAGAGCATTACATTTCTCTGCCAAGATTAACTCCTCCCCTAGTACCCCTGGGGATGGAGGGGGGGGAGGCACACACACCATAGAAGGCAGAATGGTGCAGGGGGAGGTGCTGGACTAGACAAGCTTGTCAGTCTAGTCAGGGAAAGAAGGGATTGGTTGGGAGGTGGACACCCCCCTGAAGCACAGGCAAGTTTGGGAAGTTGGTTGGTCACTTTGAGAGAGTACTTGTTCTATCCCACAGTCAAGCTCAAGTGATCCCAGGGAACAATTTCTCTCTCGCTTTGGTGGCCCGCACTCGCTCCATCATTCACAGTAGCACGTGACCGAGCACATGTAGTCTAGCACTTACCAAACCCACAACAGAGGGCATGGGCTCCAAAAGTACTAAGAGGCTCTCTCTTGTTTGTGACGTGCACTGGCATGGTGCACTCACCTGACCACGTGGCTCTAGCAGCCGCATGGTCCATGGCCATGTGGGCTCCACACACAGGCTCCAGGGAAGAGCCTGATAGAACAATAGCAGGAACAAGCTCAGCTACATGGATGGGGAAGGAGACCGCTGAGCAGCCACCTGCAGCCTCCAAAGGACTGAACTCTAATATGAAGCAAAAACCCTGGACACTGGCTTTTGTCTTGGTCTTGCTCAAGATACCATTGGACTGTTTCCATGGTGTGATGGGACATTGGAAACCCAGGAACAGCTTCAATCTCTATACGAATAAACTATGACCCACCACAGTCTCCAGAGCTTGAGTCCTTGAAATGCTTTTCTCGTGATCCCATAAAAGGGCCAATTCCCACCTACGACAGTTATGGTTTCTTCCCAGCCATGGTGAATACTTTTTCACCCAATATGAATATTTTCACCCAATAATGTTATCAAGGAAAGTATCTGTTGAGTAATCATAATAATCCCATTTGTCTAGTGCCTACTATATGCCAAGCACTGTACTAGGTATTTTGCATGCATTATCTCAATTATCTCCTCAAAAGTTAAGAAAGTTTTGTATATTCTTATGTTTTCTCAATAAAATATTATACAATATCTTCTTACATTTAAAAATGAATGTGACGTCTGCTATTTAAAATACTGTTCAATTTATGGCCTGTTACATTGACAAATGTTTTTCTTGTTACCATAAATATTGGTAAGTATTAACTGGATTTTATCTGTAATAAAAATTATGAGCTGCTTGGGCCTAGTTAAGGACCGTCTTATGTGAAAATATCCATGGTGCTTACTATAGTGTTGATCAACTCATGGTAGTTTCTACGTGTGATAGAGCAGAACAAAACATTGAGTTTTGGAAGCAGGCATTTTGTGTCTAATTGTGGTTGTCACTTATTAGTTATGTGTGATATTGGATAAGTTATTTAATATCTCTCAGCTTTAGTTTACACATTTGTAAAATGGAAAGAATATTCTCTTCACAGAGTTGTTGTGAAGATGAAATCACACAATGAATTTGAGTAAATTCTTTAGCACAATGTATTAGGCATAGGAGCACTCAATGCTGTGCTTGGAAATGCTTCAATGTTCCCACCATAGCCAATTTCAAGTTGTCAAGATCGTGTCTCTAAATGCAGCATTGGGAAGAGATGCACTGCACTATCAGCTCTCAGAAGCTGGGTCCAGCTTGCTCCTGCACAGCACTAGATGGGCACTACAGATAGCATATAACATCACTGCTGTTAAAGATGTCCAATCACTGCTGAAAATGGGACTGAGAATAAAACAATGCCATTTGTCTGCATTTAACTCTATGTGTGCATTTTATCGGAAGCTTGAGGACAGTTATGACCATGGTGTGATTTGGAACTTGAAGAGGAGTATGCATGTGTAACTCCAGCTCCTTCTACTGTTACAGGAAACAGTTGACTAATAATCTAGCAAGACTTTGGTGCAGCAACAAAGTAGAACTGATTATAACAGTCTTTGTGGTAGAGAATTTGGGAAAACATAGGGTGTGGATTTGAGGTCTTGATCTGCAGCAGAGCAATAATTCCTGAAAGGAGAACCACTTTTGCTTTGACTTGTAAAGAATGTGACAAATAGTAGCCTGGCCAGAAACCCAATTCAGATACCTTATGTAAATTATATAAAAATGCAAATAGAAAGTACCAGGTTGACAAATACCTTCAATGCATGTTAGTTTTTGTTTTTTTTATCTAATTTGCTAATTCAATGTAAATTTATACATGTGTAGGAATATTTCAGAGCTCTTCCTGAAAATGTAAACAGTTAGTGTCTGATTATGTATATTTCATGTCATTTACTTCATATTTAACATCTTCCTATTTTTCTCATGCAGACTTTGGATGTGCAGAGTTACCTTTATTTGATATAGCAATAATATCGAACCACGACCTCAGCTATCAGTTGCTTTTATGACAGACCTCACTCTTTGCTATCAGAATATTTCTCTTGCTGTCCCCAGCCATTTCAAATAAAATCTTTTCAGAAATAGCAGTATGACCTTTTCTTCATCCCAAACCTTTCATCGTTGGATTTCAAATGTTTCAAGTGTTTTGCTGATGCTTCGAGATGAGTTTCTGACTGAGAAAGTATTCTCACTACTCAAAACCTTGATAGACTTTTATAATGCCCAGTCTACAGAAAAAAGGGATGTTGCCTTTATTGCTAGAAGTGCTCTTACTTGTTTTTCAGAGTGTGTCATCTTATATAGAGGATTTTTCAGTCATAGCCTAGAGCAGGAATCAATGTTTCAATATGTGCATTATCCATCCCCCCACCGACCACGCTTCCTCGCCCTGCAGGGACACAGGGAATAGACCCTGGGTATACATGGAGTTTGGTTATTGTGCTAAGATTATTTTATTCCAATTATTGCCATTTTCAGTAATATATGTTGAGCCATGTTGCACAAAATTATGTATGTAAATTATTAATATGCATTTCTAATGAAAATACATGTAATATGCAACCTTTAGCTTAGAAACCACAAAATAACTTGATTGGGGAGCTTCTTTACAATAGAGATGTACAGACACTGCCCGTGGAAATTCAGCCGCAGTAGGCCTGAACTGGAGCCTAAGTGGGTCATTGTAAGAGCAAAACACTAAACGGAAAGAACATAAGCACCCCCATATTCAGGGTGGTGGTGCTTACCATTGCCAAGAGCTGCAAGCAGCCCAAGTGCCCATCAGTACATGAGTGGATGAAAAGGTCGTACATTTACTTGGCTGTAAAAAGCAAAGAAATCTTACCCTTTGTGACAGTGTGGATGGACCTGGAGACCATTAAGCTCAGTGAAATAAGCCCTTCAGAGAAAGATGAGTACTCTCTGATCTCACTCATATGTGGAATCTAATGAACCAACTGAACTAACAAGCGCAACAGAGACGGACTCATAGATGGAGAGCAGGATGACATTTGTCGGGGTTGGCAGGTGCTGGGCAGGATGTGGAGATTGAACAAAGTAGAAAAGAAAAAGAAGAAATTTGGGGAGGTGGAGGAGGGTAAAGAGGGATAGAGGGCGACGGAAGGAGACTTGACTTGGGGCGCTGAGCACACAGTACAGTGTACAGAGGGTATGTTGTGGAATTGCACACCTGAAACCTATATAAATTTATCCACCAGGGTCACCCCAATAAAGTCAATAAAAAGGAAAAAAAAGAATTGAAAGATGATTACGAACCATTAAAATAAGAGTTGTTACAAATAGACCAAAATAATCAATTTTTTAAATAGGAAAATTTAACATTGTAGAAGCACTGACTGTGTAAAAATAGATTTAGTTATTAAAAAAATACAAGACCCCAGGTGTTTCATAAGCACTTTAAATGTTGGAAAACACTGAAAAAGTGAGAAGATTTTGCTATTTACAACTAAAAAAGAATGTGAATCTTTGTTTCCCAGGAAATGATGATAAACCTAATGCTTCACTGTACAAGCAAAATTTATCCTTCCTGAATGCAAGCTCTAGATCTCTAAACCGTTGCTGCCTACCTTCTTTCTTTATCTCCTGCATGCATTTAAATGGCTTTCTGTTTTTCAGCCAAAAGCTTCCTCTATGTACCTTTGAACAGAGACTCTCAGAGCTCTTCAAACTGCATGATGGTATTCCGAGACCACAGCAGCTTTGGATTCACAGCTGAACCACTTTGGATTCCATGTAGGTAGAAGTGCATTCATGTGCAATCCTACTGAAGTGAGTAGGGCCAGAATCAGGCGATTCTGCCTTTCTCAGGTGACATGCAGTGACAAAATCGCTCCACACTCTTAGCTACCATTGCATGTTTGCAAAGCAGATATAAGTAATTCCACCCTGCAATTCACATATTTTGAAAGTGAAATAATCGGTCTCATATTTCAAAAGTTTATAAATTATTTATTTACAAAGGAGATTTGTTGACAATATCAAATAACATTTTTTTCTTTTTTTAATATTTTATTTCTTTATCCCTAGACAGAGGGGAAGGGGGGGAGAAAGAGAGGAAGAGAAACATCAATGTGTGGTTGCCTGGGGACCTGTCCCACAACTCTGGCCCTGACTGGGAATCAAACTCTGACCCTTTGGTTGGAAATAGCATTATTTATTATATATGTATCTTGGGACCTTATCTCATTGCATCTGTTTCAAAACTTGGCCCTTGGTGTGCTTTACTTCCCTTTATTGTAGAGTCCTATATTGAAATGCATGATTACATGTAAGCAAAACAAGGGAACAAATTCATAAAAGAGGCTATTGTTACAAAACGTAGTATTTTGGGGCATTACACAAATATAATTGCAACCTAAAGGAATTTCTTAATAGACACAGATGCAGTTTTTAAAGTTGGATTGACATCACTCAAAAAGAGTAAATTAAGCATTTAAGTTTTAAGAGTGTAAGCAAATAAAAATGTAATTCAAATCCAAAAGAGTTATGCTACTCAAAGGAAACTGAAGAGCACTAATTTGCATTTTAGTAATCAGTAATAGGGGTTACAAGGTGTCGATTATCTTCCATGTATGACCTTTTTAAGTTTCTAGGCAATGTACCTCAATTAATTGTCTGTGGCATCATAAAGAAACCTTTCCACTACAGCATGACTATGAAAAGCAATAAAATTCTTTCATTGCAGCTGAAGTGTGAGAACCGACCTTAGAACTTAGCAGTAGCTCACTGTGTTAATGCAAATTTTTGCTTGGCATAAATTACAATGCAGTAAAAAAAATCTGACTAGCTCAACTAATGCTTTCCTGTAAGACATGCTGAGTTTTGTGAAGTCACAGAAATAACCACACTTTTAAATTTATATTTCATTACCAGCTGTCTCAATATACACTGAAACTAAGAAACTAATTAGGATTTTTAGTACTGTCATAATGAGCCAAGTTAGGAGGTGCTCGTGATGAAACAACCTCAACTCTTCTTTTCTTAAATATTTTATTTATTTGTTTTTAGACAGAGGAAAGGGAGTGAGAAAGATGGAGAGAAACATCAATGTGTGACTGTCTCTCATGTGCCCCCTACTGGGGCCCTGGCCTGCATTGTAGGCATGTGCCCTTACTGGGGATCGAACCCCTGACCCTTTGGTTTGAAGGCCAGCACTCAATCCACTGAGACACAACAGCCAGGGCTCAACTTCAATTCTCATTGAAGGCTCTTCTGTTTGTATCTAGGCCTGCCAGAAGCCAGGAAGAAAACCTAGGAATCACTCATTTGCTGTTCACTTATTGACTGTCTGCTATGTGTAAATCAATGTGTATGTATGTTTGTAGATAAAAAGTAATAACAAGAGATAGATAAGATGTAGTTCTTTTCCTCGAGGAGTTTACAGAAGAAAAGGCAATTTGCAATTACCACAGAAATCTAACCATCTTTCCTCCATAAATAAATAATAATTCTGAAAACAGACATATTTTGAGTGGATCACAGGCTTAGATGTATTTTGGTGCTGCAGATGGGAAGGAGTGGTGGGGAAGTAAAATTGTCTTAAGTTTTACTTCTTGAGAGAGAAAGGGAGATCGATAATACAGAACTCAAAGAAAAACATTGGCAATTTGTCAGGTGCCTGGACTGTTAAATCTTGCTTCAGGATCTCTGCTGCATCCAAAATCAGATGCACTAACGCCATTTCCACCGCAGCAATTTACAAAATCTATTCTTCCATCTATCATTCACTTTCATTAGAATTACACAAAAATTCATCATGTAGCAACAGACAGAACATTATTTCCATTCCTTCAGACTGTACTTATATTTCATGTAATACAACTGGACGAAAATATTATGTTTGACTCAGCCTTTTCACTGAAGTGAAATTAAGTTACCACCTATTAAAACTCTGAAATAAATGCTCTTCCCATTAAGATAGCCCTGAGCCTAGGACTGTTCTTTACAGCTAGTTCATAAGTCAGTGTTCTAGTTTGGTATTGCTATGAGTGTATATGTGGGAGTGTGGGAAAAAAAGCTTGTTCTGAGTTCTTACACATTTATACTTAAGATTATTTTCATTTATGTTTTTATTGACATAAAAAGATTACTTTTAAAAATTTCTCCCGTTTCTTTAGTTAACAGAAACACAACGAATTATGTCTAATAACATCTTATTAGAGAATACAAAAAGGCATACAGTATGTAAGAAAATAAAATCACCTGACTATACCAAGTTGACTATTATTATTTTATTTACTTATGGAATTTTTGCATACGTATATTAAGGTTACACTGCTTATATGGTTTTATATCCTATTTTTCATGTCTCACCTTATATTCTTAAACTCATTTCAAAATAAATTTACTAAAATTTGTGAGCTTCATATCTTAAACTTATATGTCATTATCTCAACTGTTGAGTTTTGAGACCTAAAAATATGCCATTAAAATATAATCCCAGATAAGTGGTTATTATTAAATTATAGCATTACTAAATATATTATGTGTGCAAACAGTTCATTCTTTCATTCTTACTAAACTATGGGTAGAAAACAATTTGAGATACTCTACATAAACTTTGAAAATATGGAAAGGGAATATAATTTTGGAATTGTGCATTCACTCAAGATTCACTATTCATGAATTTTTTTCTATTCAAGGGATTTGCCAAATCCACAACAGAAATACCAGTTGTTCATTTCACCTAAGAAAAGCCATTGTCTTTTTTTAAAGATTTTATTTATTTTTAGAGATAGGGGAAGGGAGGGAGAAAGAGAGGGAGAGAAACATCAATGTGTGATTGCCTCTCACATGCCCCCTACAGGGAACCTGGCACACAACCCAGGCATGTGCCCTAACTGGGAATCAAAATGGTGATCCTTTGGTTCACAGTCCATACTCAATTCACTGAGCCACACCACCCAGGGCTGAAAAGTCATTGTTCATATTGTGCTAAATGGTACAAGAAAAGTTCATCTCCAGGAATTTAAAATAAAACAATATTTATGAAAATAAATTTTAAGTCATTGCATATTTCGAGATTGAGAATAACATCAGTCAAAAACAGAGGGTGACTTTTGCAAAGATCTCTGCTGTGAGGGGTCAGAGTGTAGGAGGGTGCAGTCAGGGGGCCCTCAAAAGGATTTGTAATGGGATCCAGAACTCAAGGTGTCCAGGAAATATTAGAAAGATATATAGGATGTCCCCACGCCCTCCCACCATGGGTATGGGTTGGGGAAGGGACACATGGAGCAGGGCCATTGAGAGCTGTTTTGCATAGCAACAGCTTTGCAGCTAACCTCTGGTGTGGTCATTTAACATATCTACAACCTTTAACTGGTTACATAGATGGGGGATGGAAGGAACTTCCTCCCAAGATGTAACTGGGAGGCAACTCCCCCTAGTTACAGCGCCTGTGTGAGAGCTTAGAGATGATTGGCTCCACGACATGGGGCCACCCCTGTGCAGACTCATGATGGCAGCCCAGTAAAGCTGGAAGGATATTTAAACCCATACTTTGCAGCCATTGTAGAGAGGACCATGCGCCTTTGCCAGAGCGGGGATCCCCACAGCTTTAGAAGGGGGAACCACCACCCGGCTTTAGCAGAGATCCTGGTGACACAGCTGATGGTGCCAGGAACCGAGGGAAGCCTACCAGCCAAGATGGATTACTGGGAAGAACCAGGAGCTGCCTGAGCCACAGACTTCTACTTCCTTTCCTGAGATACGGTACCCCAGACTGGACAAAGAGGGAAGGAGGGACTGTGTGTGTTTGTGGGTGTTTTAAGGGACTTTGGGATTTTGATAAAGACAATTAGGTCACTACTGTAAGTTTGTATAGCATTAAATAAACATTTCCTTTCCTTTTCACAAATCTCTGGCATTGAGAATCATCTTTCCTATAGTTGGCAGACATAACGAACCTGGGGGTTCCTTTTAGGTAATAGTATATTGCCCTTGCCCCCACTTGGCCCCTTGTTGTTCTGTAACAGGACTGTGTGTGTTTGTGGGTGTTTTAAGGGACTTTGGGATTTTGATGAAGACATAAAGTCATTACTCTTAAGCCTGTATAACTTGAATAAATAATTCCTTTCCTTTTCACCAATCTCTAACATGGAGAGCTATAATTCTCTCGCAAAGGGAAGGGTGAACCTAGTACAGGGGGACCCCAGGAGAAACAGGGGTCAATTCGGTAGTATTGTGGGACCCTCTTCCCTGGTGGCCAATCAGGGAGGATCATGGGAGACCACATGCGCAGTAGCTTTAAAGTAATACTTTCAGGATGGGCAGGGTAGGACAAAAAAGGGAACCTAATTACAAACCATTATAGTGTCTTTGACTACAAAGATGGCACCTGGACTACAAGCCAAGATGGCGACTGAACTCTGACCCAGAAGAGGTGGCTGACATCAGACCAGGAACCACCAATGATATGTGGATTCTTTGTTCACCAAGAACCAGTCCTTGGCTCTGGTGGGAAGTCAAGCCATATAAAAACCCCCTCCCTCTGTCTTCTCAGGTGCAGACTTTCTCAGCTCTCTCTCCCTCTCCGTCTGTGAGGGCAGAGAAAGTTTTGCCCGGAAGCACAAACCTCAAAATAAAGCTCTTCTGCCTATTTTTTTGTGGCTAATTGGCACTCATTCCTCAGCAGGGTCTAAGAAAACCTTACAAATACAACTACTTGTACATGTGCAGTAAAGCCCACCAAAACTAGCCAGGAAGGATACGCCCTATAAGAATAGAGTCCCTCCAGCCCATGAGGTCAATCTTTGCTCAGAGTTGGCCCACTCCCATGTTCTGTGGAGTGTTCTATCGCTTAATAAATCTCTCTTTGTGCTATAAACTCTGTATGTTCGGTTCAATTCTTTGTCCTCGATCACTAAGAACCTGGTTACCTGTGCCCACCTGTGACAAGAGCATTGTAAAGGGTACTATAAATTCCAGTTGTGGTGCACTGGGAGATAATGGGAAATTGGGAATGGAGTTAAGTTCTAATGTTGAACCACATATCGTTCCCAAAGTCCTTTGCAACTGGAGATAGATGGTAGGGAAAACAAGGAAGTGGGTGAACCAGGCAGGAGAACTAACTTGGAAGAACAGATGAGTTTGCAACAAAAGGTAGGTAAAAAGTAGGGGCTGACCGGATCAGTGCCTGTGTAAGAGGGTGCAGCCAGGGGCCCCCAAAAGAAAGATTTGTAATGGGTTCCAGAACTCAGGGTGTCCAGGAAATATTAAAAATATGGGATGTCCTCACCCCCACAAGTCTGAGCTGGGGCATGTGGCACATGGAGCAGGGCCATGGATATTTGTTTTGAGTAGCAATAGTTTTGCAGATGACCTCCAGAATGGTCATTTAACATATTTATAACCTTTAACTGGTTTCATAGATATGTTAAATAGTTGTGGCCATGCTTTGAGTCAGGGAGAATGAGTGACTTCCACCCTGGATGTAACTGGGAGGCGACTCCCCCTGGTTACAGAGTCTGCATAAGAGCTTGGAGATGATTGGCTATACACCACAGGGCCACACCTGCTCAGACTTATTATGGCAGCCCAGAAAAGCTGGAAAAATTACGGGAGTGCTGGCAGGTGTAACTGATTGTGGGAGGAGTCAGAAATGGGCTGCAGAGGAAGATTGGCACGGGGATTTAAACCTCGGCACAGCAGCCATAACAAGAATCACCACGCGGCTTTGGGTCTCCGTTTGCCATGCAGTTTAGGAAGCCAGAAAGCAAGATATAGCAGCGATGCAGAGCTCTCTCTCATAGCAGTTTAGAAGAATGCAGGAGAGATGCTGCAGGAAGAAAAAGGGTGAAAAGACCCTTGCTAGCGGGCCATGAGAAGGTGCCATGTGGTTTTAGAATAAGAACTGAAGATCCCGATGACACAGCTGATGGTGCTGGGAACCGAGGGAGGCCTACCAGCAGAGCACAGATTACTGGGAAGAACTGGGGGCTGCCTGAGCCACGGACTTCTATTTCTTTTCCTAAGGTACGGGACCTCGGACCCGGCAAAGGGGGGAAGGAAGGATTGTGTGTGTTTGTGGGTGTTTTAAGGGACTTTGGGATTTTAATGAAGACATTAAGTCATTACTCAAGTCTGTATAACTTGAATAAATAATTCCTTTCCTTTTCACCAATCTGTAACATTGAGAGCTATAATTCTCTGGTGATTGGCAAGGCAATCCTAGTATAGGGCGACCCCAGGAGAAGGGGGGATCCATTTGGTAACATTCTGGGCCCCCCCTTCCCTGGTGGTCAATCAGGGAAAATCATGGGAGACCACATGCACAGTAAAAGCCCACCAAAACTAGCCAGGAAGGATCCGCCCTATAAGAATAGAGTCCCTCCAGCCCATGAGGTCAGTCTCTGCCTGGAGTTGGCCTGCTCCCACGTTCTCTGCTATAAACTCTGGGTGTTCGGTTCAATTCTTTGTTCTGATCACCAAGAACCTGGTTACCTGTGCCCACCTGTGACACCCGGACTGGCTGAATGTTGGCTTAAGGAGTGGATGCAGCTGAGGTGGGCCTGAGTTTTGACATTTCTAACATGTTCTCATTTGCTGCTGCTGCTGCCGCTAGGAACTCTATTTTAAGGAACACTATCTACTGGGTTGGCAAACTGGCCTTGACCCAAATCCTAACCTTACCTTTTTCTTTTCTTTTTGTTTTACTTGCTTAACACTTTATTTTTAGAAGTACTTTATTAATATATAATTCACATACCATGCAATTTCACATATTTAAAGTGCACAATTCAATAGGTTTTGTTAGATTCACAGATTTGGTCAAACATCACACATTTAGAACATTTTCATCATCCAAACAGAAACTCTTACCCATAAGCCGTCCTTCTCCATTTCCCCCTCCCTCCCAGGGCTCCCTAGCCTGTTTTTTGTAGGCATGAAAACCACATGCTTTTTGTATTTTTAAAATATTATAAATGAAAAGCAAAGATGAACATGCAACAGAGACTTTATGTGGCTCACAAAGCCCAATGTATTTACCATATCACACTTTACAAACCAAGCCTCCTGACCCTTTTAGATATACACCATATTGCTATTGATACCGGGTGCAAAGCCAGGGCACCCCAAAATACAGCATATTCCCCACAGCCCTTGGGGAGTGGTTAAAGGGAGAGTGGGTGATACAGCTTAAGATATTTTGCATACTTTCCTGAAGGACAGTGGGCCCCCACACAGGGAAAAGATCTACATGACTTTCACAGGTATAGTGCCGAGTATGAGGTCATGTAGCTCAGGGTCAGGATTTTAAACAAGGGCAGGCAGCCTTGAAGAGAGTGGCCATGACAGCAGCAGCCAAGCGGTTTGGGTTTGAAAGGATGTAGAAGGGCCCCCCCCCACCACCCACCATGAGGTCTGGTGTGTAAGGAGGTGCCACATGGTTTTGGATTAAGAGCTAGAGTAAGAAAGAGGAGCCCTGCTGGGAAACCCTCCTGGAGAACACAGCAGCACCGCTGATAGAATTGCAAGAACCTGCCTAACCAAGCATGGATTAATGGGAGATGCCTGGAATGCTGAATGAACTGTGATGGGGAACTGCATTTCTGAAAGACGATACCTCTGACTAGTGGATTCTGAAACTGGCCTGGTTTGGCAATGCGGAGCTGGACTATGTGTTTTTGAGTGTTTTAAAAGGCAGTGGGATTTAACAGCAGAAGTCTGCCATTATTCTGAACCTGTATAACCTTTAAATAGACAGCCTCTTTCCTTTTTCACTGAACTCTTGCACTGGGAGTCATGCTTCTTGGCAGCAGGAAATCGAGTCCGACAGCTGTTCCAGAACTGTAATATACTGTCATATATAGAAATCCAACATCTCAGAGTCAGACACTAATAAGGAGGCAAAAGCTAATTCTTTTTCACAATATCCTAAAAATTGCCTCCTATCTCAGATCCATGTCTGGTCTATCAGAGGCCATAATAAATCGATTAAGAAAAAGCCTGATTAGCTACCCAAATGACAGTAATACCAATTAAATGACCATAGGGTTGAGGAAGCTTGAAGAGACAATGTGATGAATATTGGACTCCAGATCTAATCGTTCAGTTCCTAATCTCTCTGAGTTTCAATTCTTACATTTTTTTCCCAGAGGGACAGGGGTGGGTATTAAAGAGACCAAAACACTGCCACCCTAAAACTGCTTTGTGGGGATAGTGACTTTAAGTGTCTATGAAGAACCTAAAGAATCAGAACCTTGGACCTTTCCCTCTTTTCTGCCCAAGAGATTCACACAGAGAAACCTGTTTCAGGAAGGAGACTTTAGGATGTTCCCCTTAGCCTAGATTTTTTTCAAAGATTTTATTTATGTACTTGTAGAGAGAAGAGAAGGGAGAAAAACATGAATAGGTGCTTCCCTCTCACACATGCCCTACTAGGGACCTGGTGGGCAACCCACGCATGCGCCCTGACTGGGAATTAAACCAGTGACCCTTTGGTTCTGAGGCCAGCAATCAGTCCACTGAGCTACACCAGCCAGGGCTAGCTAATTTGAATTAACTATGGTAAACAACAGAGCTTCAGACAGGAGTCTGTTGGCTAGATACCACGCTGTGTCCCACTGTTCCTGAGTCAAGCAGCTAGTATTTGCCTGCTGTGCTTGCTCCTTTCTTCCTCAACTACCTATAAATTGCCCAAACTCACTTTTGAAATCTAAAACCCTCCTTGCCGCCCCCCACCCGGCCCCCATACTTTTCTACTTTGTTCAAAATGTCATATAACCAATATTGCCTCATGTCTTTGGAATTTTCATGGATCTATCATGTCTGTGTGAATTCCTCATGCAAATATATATTAAACTTGGATATTTTCCCTGTAATTCTGTCTCTGTTATTTTGGCTATTAGCTCAGCCAGGTTTCAGATACACAGTTCCACAACATATCATCTGTACATTGGGTTGTGTGTTCACATCCCCAAGTCAAGTCTCCTTCCATCACCATATTCCCTTTACCCTCCTCCACTTCCCCCTACCCGCAAATCATTACACTCTTTTCCCTGCCCATGAATTCTTGCTTTTCTTTTTTACTCAATCCCTCCACCTCACCCAATCAGCCACCCCACCCCGCCTATGTTTGGTAATTAATGTTTCAAAATTTTATCGTATTTGGAAATGGTCTAATCATTCAATGAATATCTATTATTTAATTTAGGTCACAAAACTTTGAAGTTCCAAGTGAATGAAACAGATTTATTAAACCATTTTTATAGGGGACTTAAGAATTGGAAGTTTTTAGTTTAAGGTAAAAAGTTATAAGCCTAGCAAGTAATGTATATGTTAAAGCTTTTGTTTCAGAAACTACAGATAAGGCCCCTCCTGGCTCCTGGGAAAACAGCCAACCTCCTGGGGCCCTGCTAAAGATTACTGCTTGGGGACAAGTAGAGGCATCCGGGCCTTTGTGTTCCAGGAAGTGACAGACACCACCCATCTCTGGGAACAGCTAACTGCCCAGGACAAGAATCACTGCACTCTTTTTAATTTATTCTCCCCTGAATTTCAAAACCCTTCACCACACCATATTTATTCCCTCGTATAAAAATGTTGGCCTGGAAAAAAAGGACAAGATGGTTCTTTTAGGGTGCGAACTAGCTGGCTGGCTGAATAAAGCACACATAAAGATTCAATCACTATCATTGTTTAATGGGTTTGGTAGTGACAGGCAGCCCAAATGCCAGTGTCTTTTCCAGTTTCATATTTAAGTAAATATAATTATTGCTAATAAGTTAACCTTAAGAAGCTTTTTATCTCATTTATACTGATTTATTTGTTCCTAACAATTAAGTTTAGATTACTTATAAAAATTTTTCTTGCTGACAAATTTTGCAACAGAGATAACATGAATTCACAACATCTGATTCTAACACTTGATACATACCTACTTTTTTCATGAAGTCCTCATACAATACTACTCACCTATAATTCTTGTTGTGTTAAAATGCTATACATTACACATTTAAAGAAGGTTTAAGACCTATCCTTCTCAACGTCTTCCAAAAAATGTAAGAAGACACAATATATCTTAACACATTTTATGAGGCAAATGTAAGCCTGACACCAAAACCTGGCAAGGATAACGCACACACACAAAAAAAAACTATAGACCAATATCTCTGATTGTAACAGAACAAACCAAACACCCAAACAGGGCCTGGAACGATAATACTCTTACAGAAAGAGATTCAGGTCCGTCTTGTCCGCTGCCTTAAAGGAAAGATATCTCTCAATGCCAGAGATTTGTGAAAAGGAAAGGAAAACGTTTATTTAGTGCTATACAAACTTAAGGTAGTGACCTAATGTCTTTATCAAAATCTTAAAGTCCCTTAAAACACCCACAAACGCACACAGACCTTCCTTCCCCCTTGCCCAGTATGGTTTACTGTATCTCAGGAAAGGAAATAGAAGTCCAGTCTCAGGCAATGTCCGGTTATTCCCAGTAATCCGTGCCTGGCTGGCAGGCCTCTCTCGGTTCTCAGCACCATCAGCTGTGTCACCGGAATCTCTGCTAAAACCGGGTGATGGTTCCCCCTACTACTGCTGTGGGGGAACCCACTCTGGCAAAGGTGCGTGGTCCTCTCTCCACCACTCCAGCCACGTGGTCCTCTCTCTTTGCAGGACCAGGGGAGTCCCCACTCAGCCAAATCCGCGTGGTTCTCTCTTCTATGGCTGCCCTGTCTGGGTTTGAATCCCCGCGCCAGTCTTCCTCTGCAGCCCTATTTCCGACTCCTCCTACACTCGGCCACACTTGCCCTCAATCTGCTGTCCTTTCCAGCTTTTCTGGTCACCATCATGGGTCTGGGCAAGTGTCACCCCATGTCCTGGAACCAATCTCCTCCGAGCTCCCACGCAAGTGCTGTAACTCAGGGGACCTGCCCCCCAGTCACATCTTGGGGAGGTGTCCCTTTCCACCCCCTGGCCCAGAGCATGGCCATAGCTATTTAGCATATTCAAGCAACCGGCCCAAGGCTATAGGTATGTTAAATGCCCATGCCATGGATTAGCTGCAAAGCTGCCCTGCATGTTCTTGCTCTGTGTGCCCCTTCCCCCAACTCACACCTGTGGTGGGGAAGGAGTAAAAAAAACATCTTAGAATCTCCTGGACACCTTGTGTTCTGGGCCCCATTTCAAATGTCCATTTGGGGTCCCCCCCTCTTGGCTGCACCCTGTAACATGATGACTACAAATACAAAAAACCCTAAAGAAGATACTGTTGCAGGAAATTAATTCACACAAATGAAGCAGTGGCGGAGTATGACAATTTAATGCATGCACTGGGGTCCCCGGGAGGCAAATCTCCAAATTCGGGGCCCTGAATGCCAATTGTCCGGGGTTTAAATAGCCCTGGGACCCCCATGCACACATTAAAGTGTTGTACTCCACCACTGCTTCGTTCATGTGAATTAATTTCACACAACATTCTGGTTCCCTGACCGGGAAACGACCCTCACGCGAAGCAGGCAATTGCCTCTGGTGAAGGCGGCAGGGAGCCGGGGCAGTCAGGCCCCGTCACTGGGCAGGAAGTGCGCACCCCGGCCATTTTCGGGCTGCCCCGTGGGGGGCCCCTGAGCCGGTCCGGCAGTTCTAAGACCAGGGCGGAAGGAAGAGTGGTAGACTACGAACTCAGGAAGGCATCGAATCAGTAAGAGAGCCCTGGGGACCTGTCCTGAATGATACCGGTGGCCTGATCAGCCGTAACCTGGTTAACCTGTAAATCCAAGCTAAATACTTTTAGCTTAGGACTACCTGGTCCTAATTGGGGAGGGACTGTTTAAACTCAAAGTGAGAGTGGAAGTGTGAGTGGAGAGTGTTTGTGTGTGCGGCTCCACAGGTCACCAAGCCTAAGGAGACTGTTTGAGCCCCAACCTGCGGTTCCTGTGTCAAGTCGTACAGCAATAATGGCTGGGAGTTTAACCCAAATTCTACACGGGCAGCCTTCAGTCAAGACTTGACCAAGCCTCACCAGAGGGCAGGCCAGGAGGGCAAGCAACTGACCCCTACCTTTGTTCGTCTGTGCCGTGAGGGAGGAATAATGGGTGGAGGACTGTCCACTGTTTTATACTGTATGCTTCAGAATTTTAGCCAATTCTGAGGGCAGGACCCCTCTCTGACCCCAGAGCAACTCCGCACTTTCTGTAATTCAGAATGGCCCACCTTTGGGGTAGGCTGGCCCCCTGAAGGAACATTGAATCTAAGCATAACTAGGGCAGTGCACCTGATAGTGACAGGGAATCCAGGGCACCCAGACCAGTATGTTTGCATAGATAGATGGCAGGAGTTAGCTCAGGACATGCTGAAGTGGCTTTGGTGATGCGCTGAAGAGACCCCGAAGCGATTAGGCACCACAGGGCAGAAGAAGAAGAAGTCCAAATCAGACTGCAGGCAGTCAGATAAACCCCAAGCCCAGATCTTAGTGGCCAGAGGCCCAAAGCATCCTATTTACCAGGGGCCTCCAGAGGAAGATCCCCCGTTTCCCCCACCATATCAGCCTCCACCCTCGGCCCCCTCAGGAGTAGAGACACGGCCACCGTCAGTCTCACCCCCCGGGACCCTTAGAGAAAGAGGAAGAGCCTCAAGGGGCCTCAAGACCGGCCCAAGCCATCACCTTTCAACTGAGGCCGTCTCCAATTGTCACTAGGCTCAGGCACCATCAGGCCCTCCAGATGCCCTTGAGGGAGGTGCAGGGTCCTTCACAAGCAGGGTACGATGGATCAGTTAGGCCAGGCCTGGTGATGTTTTACTATCAGCCCTTCACGAGCACCGACCTCCTGAATTGGAAACATCATACTCCTGCCTATTCAGAAAAACCACAGGCTCTCATAGACTTAATGGAGTCCATAATGCAAACTCACTGGCCCACTTGGTATGACTGCCGCCAGCTACTCCTCACCCTGTCCAATACTGAGGAAAGCCGGAAAATCCTGAAGGAGGCCCACAGGTATCTTGAGGCCCACACCCCAGCTGGCACAGTTGACCCCCTCCAGTATGCTCGGATTGCGGCCCCGGAAGTCCAACCGGACTGGGACCATAACACTAATCAAGGGTGGGCTGCGCTAGAAAGGTACCGAGAGGCCATCCTGCAGGAGGTCCGAGCCGGTGCCCGGAAGCCCACGAACCTGTCCAAGGTCTCTAGCGTAATGCAGCGGGCTGGCGAATGCCCAGGGGACTTTCTAGAGCGCCTGATGGAGGCGCACAGGACGTAAACTCCACTTGACCCAGACAACCAACATATGGTCAACACAGCTTTTGTGACTCAGTCAGCCCCTGATATTCAAAAGAAACTGCAAAAATTAGAGGGATTTGCCGGGATGAATATTAGTCAGCTAATGGAAGTGGCAAATAAGGTTTTTAATAATAGGGAAGAAGCAGCAGAAACTGCTGCAATCACAAGGCAGAAAAAGAATGTGACCCTACTGGCCGCCACCCTAACAGCCCTGGCAAAAGGACCCCCTAAGGGGGGACAAAGAAGCCTTTCCAAAATAGATAGGGACCAGTGTGTGTGTTGTAAGGAGCGAGGTCATGGGAAACATGAGTGCCCTAACCAAAAGCAAAAGGAAAAGCCAGCGTTTCCCCCAGTGCCTGGGATCCTCTGCCTGGCCAGACTAGATGCTGAATGAGCCAGACCTGGCTCATTGCAACTAGGCTCCCGTGAGCCCATGGTCCACACCAGAATAGGGGGCCAACCATTGACTTTCATGGTAGACACCAGAGCAGAACATTCAGTAGTCACTACCCCTGTGGCTCCACCATCTGTCAGAGAGATCTCTATTGTAGGAGCCACAGGACAATCCAGTGAGCCCAAGAAATTTTGCCAGGCATGAACAATTGAGCTAGGGGGACACCAGATCTGCCACGAATTCCTCTACCTTCCCGAATGCCCTGTGCCCCTCCTAGGAAGAGACTTGTTAAGTAAACTGTCGGCATGAGTGGCCTTTCACCCCTCTGGACAGGCCACACTCGAGATAAGTGGCCCAAGTTTAATGGCCCTTGTCATGCCCCAGGAAGAGGAATACTGGATCCATGAGAAAATTGGAGACCTAGGCACCCAAGATTCCCTTATGGAGGAATTTCCCAATGTTTGGGCAGAGGGGAACCCACCAGGACTTGCCACTGGCCTAATCCCGGTGATTATAGACTTAAAACTGGGGGTGCAGCCCCGCTGCCTCAGGCAATATCACATATCCAAAGAAGACTGGCTAGGCATCTCAGGAGTAATCAATAAGTACCTGTCTGAAGGAATACTGGTTCCCTGTCAGTCACAATGGAACACACTGCTCCTCCCCGTGAAAAAGCCAGATGGGTCCGGGTATCGCCCGGTACAAGACCTCAGGGCTGTCAATGAGGTCACCCTGAACTCTGCATCCCACAGTGCCTAACCCCTACACGTTACTAAGCCAGTTGTCCCCGACTGCGTCGCATTTTACCTGCCTAGACTTAAAAGACGCTTTCTTTTGCATACCTCTGGCCCCTGTGAGTCAGCCAATATTTGCACTTGAATGGGAAGACCCACACACTGGCACCAAGACCCAACTAACCTGGACCCAGCTGCCTCAGGGGTTTAAGAACTCACCCACAATATTTAGTGAAGTGTTGACCCGGGACCTGAAACCATTCTCAGAGCAGCACCCCGGTCTTGTTTTACTCCAGTATGTGGATGATTTGCTGTTGGCGGGGCCAGGGAGTTGCGAATGCCGGGAGGGGATGAGAGCACTGCTCCATCTCCTGGCATCCAAAGGTTATTGAGTTTCTAAGAGAAAGGCCCAGATTTGTCAGAAGGAAGTTAGGTATCTGGGTTTCCAAATAAGCCAAGGGCAGAGGACTTTGGGAATTGAGCAGAGGGCTGTGATTAATCAACAACCCAGCCCCACAACTAGGAGACAACTCCGGGAATTCTTAGGGGCAGCTGGATTCTGTCGGATATGGATCCCAGGGTATGCAGAAATAGCAAAGCCACTATATCAAGCCCTGAAAGGGGCAGAGACTGCTCCATTTAACTGGGGAATGGAGCAACAGGGAACATTTGAGAAAAAGGAACTCCTGGTCAGCGCCCCAGCGCTCAGTTTACCTGACCCTGATAAGCCTTTCTCTCTTTATGTCCATGAAAAGGAGAAAGTAGCCTTAGGAGTCCTGACTCAGAAAGTCAGACCATGGCAATGCCTGGTAGCCTACCTCTCCAAACAACTGGACAATGTGGCAGCCGGATGGCCTCCTTGTTTGCGGGCCATTTCGGCCGCTGTTTCTCTCCTCCGTGAAGCTGACAAACTCACCTTGTGGCAGGAAATTAGTTTGTATGTGCCACATGCTGTGCACAGCCTCCTTGAAGGACAGGGGCATCAGTGGCTATCCAACCCCCGGCTGACCCAGTACCAGGGGCTGCTGCAGGAGAATCCCCAAGTGCATCTGAAGGTGGTGCACAAAATCAACCCAGCCACTTTCCTACCTGCAGAGTCAGGATACCCCGACCACAACTGTGAAGAGATCACAGATCAAATATATGCCAGCTGGCCAGACCTAAAAGACCAATCATTGGCTAGGGGGGACCTCAACTTGTACACAGATGGAAGTAGTACTATAACTGAGAAAGGGGAGCGGATTGCTGGGTATGAATTGACAACAAAGGACCAGGTCCTTGAAGCAGAGCCCCTGCCCTCCCAGTGGTCAGCACAAAGGACAGAGCTTTATGCCCTCATCTGAGCCCTAGAGTTAAGCAAAGGGAAAACAGTCAACATATACACAGACTCCAAGTATGCTTATGCCACCCTCCACATACACAGGGCCATATACAGAGAAAGGGGACTGTTAAAGGCTGAAGGAAAAGAAATTAAGAACAAAGCTGAAATCCTCCGGCTCCTAGAAGCTATGTGGAGCCCAGCTCAGGTAGCCGTGATGCACTGCTGGGGGCACGCTAAGGGCGATGCAGAGGAAGCCGTAGGAAACCGGCTTGCAGATCAAGCTGCAAAAGCTGTCGCCAGAAAATGGGACTCCCAACAGGCAACAATAGGCCCACTAATTAGTTCCCCTCTGAGTACCCAGGACTACCAGCCAGCCGAGGAAAAATGGGCCAGGGAGGCTCAAGCTACCAGAACATCAGAGGGCCTGTGGAGGCTCCCTGATGGGCGAATACATGTGCCCCAGAGTCAGGCAGCACAAGTAGTCCAGAATTGCCACACCTTGACTCATCTAGGGAAAATAGCCCTAGAAAGCCTGCTCCGGAGGTATCTCTACATGCCTAACCTTACCGCACTGTGTGCCAGCGTTGCAGCTAGGTGCCTACCTTGCGCCAGGAACAATGCAGCGGGAAATAATTGGGTCCCGCCAGGAATACAGCACCAGGGAACCCAATCTCTGGAGGACCTGCAAGTGGATTTCACTGAGGTGAAACCGAGCTGGGGGTATAAATACCTGCTTGTCCTCATATGCACCTTCTCAGGGTGGGTTGAAGCCTTCCCCACCAGGACTGAAAAAGCCAGGGAGGTAGCAAAAGTTCTACTGAGGGAAATAATTCCCCGGCATGGGCTGCCCCTAAGCCTGGGAAGCGACAACGGGCCAGCTTTCATTTCCCAGGTGGTGCAGGATTTGGCAAGGCTGCTAAATATCAAATGGAAGCTACACACTGCCTACTGGCCCCAAAGCTTGGGGAAGGTAGAAAGGATGAATAGGACACTGAAAGAAACCCTGGCAAAGTTCTGTCAAGAAACCAGATTGCCTTGGACGGACTTGTTGCCGATAGCCCTGCTCCAGATAAGGAACACCCCAAATCAGGCAGGGTATACCCCATATGAGATAGTATATGGAAGGCCCACTCCCATAGTAAGGATAACAGGACCTAGCAACTTGCCAGTACAAGAGGAAATAGGACAGAGGAAGTACTTAGAGCGGCTAGGGAAGCCTGCTCAGATAGGAGAAGCCTGATTAGGGTTTAAACCTAAACCCCGAGGGGGAACATTGCACCCACACCATCCAGGGCAGTATGTATGGGTGAAAGACTGGAAAAAGGAGCCCCTCCAGCCTGTGTGGACAGGCCCTCACCTAGTACTCTTAACCACCCCCACTGCCTTGAAAGTTGCAGGTATCACACCATGGATCCACCACAGCTGGGTGAAAGCAGCAGCGGCCCCTGAGAAACTGGAGACCAAGGGCGCACCTGGAGTTCCCCTGCTGAAGCTTCAGAAGACATCAACCAGTCAATGGAACGTTGCCCAGCAGAATTCCTAGCTATCGCCAGCATATTCGCCGGAGTGCTCGGAATAGGCTTAGTGACTGTGACACCAGCAGAATGGAGTTTAGGGGAGCAAATCACCCTGGGGGTCATATATCTTTGTTTAATTTCTGTTTTTATGTATATTATGTGCTTTGTTTAATCCGTATAGGGGCTGCCTCAGAGCAACCTTATGTATGGAGGTTTTATGTTAAGGAGACTTATACCGAAGATTATACCAAGGAGACTAACGGGACATCTCACACTGTGGGCATCATGACCTACCCTGAATCCGAATGTAGGGGTCAAATAACCCTCGTTATTCCCACCTCCCGCCTCAAAAGTTTTGAAGGGTAGGAGCGGACAGCAAAGCCTGAAGTGTGTTTGGTCAGGGATAAAAGTCTTTTTTCCCTCTAAAGCAATAAGGATGTGCCCGGAAACCTGAGGAGTATGGCAGATGCCCTGACTGGATCTGCCACGACCACTCTTACTCTGCCAGAATGGGGGAAGAATTGGAGATTCCCATATTAAACCCTGAGAGCGAAGACTGGGAATCCGGGACCCCAGGAAAAATCTATGATGACATGTGGCCAGTTGGAGACATATTTGTATACAAGGTCTGGGAGGCTCTATTACAAGAGGTGGATGATCAAGAGCCAGTAGGGCCCTTTTCCTGGATAAAACTAATACAGCAAGGGGCACAGTTGCTCAATCTGACTAGTCCAGGCAATTATACTAACTGTTTTTTATGGTCATATCTTAACAGGCCACCACTAACTGCGGTTCTGCTTCAACAGCTTCCTGCGATTTCCAACACCCAGACCCCAGTACTCTTTTCCCTCCCAGGAGTTCCTTTGTTCCAGGACCCATCCACCAGAGTGCCGGAATGCTACGGACCACCTGGCTCCTGCAATCAGATGCTGCCATCCACCGAACATGTCACCAGCCCGCTGGGAACTTTCTTGTGGTGTAACGGGACTCTTTACCGGACCTTGTTTGCTACGCACGGTAGTGCGACGGATAGAAGCCACAGTGTCCCGACAGGCTGCTGCCAAGATCCTTTCTCTCCAGAGATACCGCTACCAGAGACTGCAGCCGACTCCAACGAGAGATGAATATGTGGACTATGATAATGATGCTGAAACAGATAATACTGTTTAGCATCAAAGGGAGGAATGTGGTAGAAAAATCCTGTTAAAGTGTCTGTACCTTGTAATCTTGTTATGTTTCTGTGCCTGGTGATCCTGTTAAGTCCCTGCCGCTCTGTTGTTTTAGCGAATTCCATCCCTCTCGGCCCGTGCCTTTGATTCCCAAGTAAGGGAAATAAGAGACATGGCCTCGACTTCCGCAGGTAGCCAGCGACCTTGCCCCTGCTCCCGTGCCCCCTCCCCTTGCTTTTTGTCTCCCAAATAAGGTAGTTAGATTAACTCCCAGTTTTTGTAACACGTGTAGCCAAACAGGTAGGGGGTCCTAGGGCTATTTAAACCCCGGACAATTGGCGTTCAGGGCCCCGGATGTGGAGATTTGCCTCCCTGGGACCCCCCCCCCCCCCTGCACGCATTAAAGTGTACTCCGCCACTGCTTCGTTTGTGTGACGAATGTTAATTTCCCGCAACAATACTAGCAAATCAAGTACAACAATACATTAAAAAATAATATATCAAAAAAATAAAAAAATAATATATCACAATCAAGTGAAGTTCAAACCTATAACTGCCTGCCCATAATTTGCTCACAATTATGCCTATAAAAATGCTATATTTTAACTATAAATACATTACATAAGAAGTACTAAATATAAGATGATATTAGTTAAAACTATCTTGTCTGGTTGTATGCTACAATAAATTTCAGTTGCTGTTGATCCAATGTGTTATAAATGTAATTAACTGAAGCAAATATGGGTAATTCGTTTGCTCGTATAAAATTAAGTGCAACAATAATATAAACAGCAGTTAACTACAAATATTAGCAAGTGCAGCATGCTTTCTGTAGCCTTAGAAAGAATCAGCTATGACTATAATGAAGTCAAACATATGCTCCAAAAAGCATGCTTACGGTACTATTTTACATATGGCAAGCACATTAAGTCTCAATGAATCAATTACTGTTTAGAGAAATATACAAAAGTAATGTCATATTTAGTATAGCACCAAACCAACCTCCCTTTCTAAAGTAGAAGCCGTAGCTGTATTTTTAAAAAGGTGTTGACTAAAATTGAATTCAATTAAAATAAACAGCTAGAGTAAAAAATGTTACCTTTTATAAAAGTTATTTTCCTCAAATCCAGTTATGTTGTTTATATTTTGGACTCATAATTTTTTCTTTACCTTTAATCTTCAAGATAAATATGTATAATAGTTTTTAAGACATATTTTGAGTGTAAAATCTTTAATAAACACTAATGCCTAGAAAAACTATATTCTCAAGCTTTGCATGCACACTAGATGGCAGCATTAGATAAATAACAGATAATCATAAAGCTTCCAATCACATTTTGTAAAGTGAAATTACAATATTAATTCACATCCCCTCCAGGCACAACTCAAAATTATTTTCTGTAATACAGACATTCTATTGTTTGACTGTTTTTGTTATTTCATGCAATTGCTCTCATTTCTTTTGCCAACATAATAGTGTGTTAATTTTAAAACTTTTTCTTACTTCAGAGGGAAGAAGTATTTCAACATTCTGTTTAGGAATTCTACTTGAAATTAATTTAGCATAAATTAGCTTTGGATTCTGCTGATGGTTTAATTAAGAGTAAATTGAAATACTTCATTCAAGTGTCATTATAAATTCTTGATTAGGAGGGCATATGGGACTGGGCTCAGTATATACTGAATATAGTTTCACTAATGATTATGTTTTTTGTCCATGCATGAAAAATGTATACTACAACCTGGCTGGTGTGTCTCAGTGGTTTGAGCGCTGGCCTGTGAACCAGAAGGTTGCAGGTTCGATTCCCAGTCAGGGCACATGCCTGGGTGACGGGCCAGGTCCTAGAGGTGGGGGTATATGACAGGCAAATGATGTGTCTCTCACATATGTTTCTCTCCTTCTTTATCCTTCCCTTCCCCTCTCTCTAGAAATAAATAAATATTTTTTAAATGCATACTCAAGTTAACTAATCGCTGTGTATCTCTGACTTGACTCACACTCCTGTATACATGTACATGAGCTGGGGATTATGGGAGGTGGCATGTTAGTAAATACAGATAGCAAAATAAAGTTGCTAATAATCTGGTCAAAAAAAAAACAGATACTATAAATATGTAGATGTCCCTGAGTCACAAAGAATCGAGTTAAAAGTATCCAATTAAGTTAATATGCAAATAATGTTAAATGTATTTTCATAATATGGATATGAATTTGATACTCTAAAATAGCTTGTTATGTGTGTAGGAGCTATCCCATGCAACACTGCCATTAATAACCAATATGTCAACTGAAAGTAATAAATGAAGGCTTCTTCCACCATATTTAGGAGATGAATGGATAGTGTTGTACGTTGATTTGTGTGCCCCATAAAAACTCGTATGTTGCAGTCCTAATCCCCAATAATTCAAAATGTTATCTGATGTGAAAATAAAGTACATGGCTGGCCAGGAGGCTCAGCTGCTTGGAGTATCATCCAGTATATCAAAATGTTCTGGGTTTGATTCCCTGGTGAGGCATGTAGAGGAGGCAACTGATTGATATTGTCCCTTCACATTGAAGTTTCTCTCTCCCTCCCTCCCTCCTCCCTTCCTCCCCCTACTTACTCTCTCTCTAAAAAACAATGAAAGAATGTCTTTGAGGACTTAAGAAAAATTATCATTTGCAAATGTCTTTACCCATTTGGTTGGTTGCACTTCCATTTTCTTGATGATTCCCTTTCCTGTGCTGAAGCCTTTTAGTTGGATATGGTCCTGTTTATTTTTGTTTCCCTTGCCATTGTGGTCAAATACACAAAAACAGCATTAAGAATGATGTCTCAGAGCTTATTGCCTATGTTTTCGTCAATGGATATTATGGTTTCATTTGCATCATGTGATGATACATCATCTGAGACAAGGTCATTTTTTGTGTGTACAATTCGACCTATCACAGTGATTGAACTAGGAAAAATTCACATTGTTAGTCTAGAACTACTGTTTTTACAGTCCATGCAGACACTAATGTCCTTTTTTTTTATTGAAACATAATTGAAAACATAAAGCATTCTTCAGCAGCCAATTTACATATAACAGCTAATGAAAATACCAGCAATAATAATGGGACATAAGCTGAAGGCAATGCAGGCAAATGTAATGTCAGCTCAGCATGGGGCTAATTACTCAATTTTTAAACTAATTTTAAGTGTATTTTAGTAAATGGTTGTTTTAATAGGTCTAATGTGCTTCATTTTAATTTATTGTTCTGATGTAAAAAGACTGATTATTTGTAACAAAAAGCTATTGTTGAAAAATATACTTGATGCTTTTGAAACAATTTATCTATGAGAGCATAGTTTCTTGTATAAATGATTTCATTTTTTGTTATAAAACAAGAATAACCATGTTTGTGCAATCAGGAAACTTTCTTCCATATTTTCTTAAATTTCTTTACCACAGAATGATTTCAATTAACTCCAAAGCTACAGTCTCTGATAACTTCTCCCAGAAATATTGTATTGGCATAATTCACAATAACCTCTCTAATAAGTCAGTACACTGTTCAAACAAACCAAATATTTTGCCATTACTTTTTTTTCCTAAGGCTATATGCAAAAACTTACTAGTCAATTACTGTATATGAAAATACTGTTCTATATGTGAGGGCATAAAATACAGGGCAGAGGAAGAAGAAAACAGTCATTATCCAACATTTCAAATTTTTTAGTTTAATTATTCAATGAAATTTGCAGGTTCTTTTCCTCTATCTTTAATGTAAACTACTGAAGATGACACACTTACAGAGATTCTATCACAAGCTAATACTTTGTTACTTTCTTGTATTTTTTAAAGAGATTTTATTTACTTTTTTTTAGAGAAAGGGGAAAGGAGGGAGAGAAACATCCATTTGTTGCCTCTTGTGCGCCCCCTACTGAGGACCTGGCCCACAACCCAGACATGTGCCCTGATTGGGAATTGAACCAGCAATCCTTTGGTTCCCAGGCCAGCACTTAATCCACTGAACTACACCAGCCAGGGCTACCTTCATGTATTTTGACAGTAGATACCACTGAATCAAACTTAAGATGTGACATAAATGAGTAAGAATATAGGAAACCAATAAAGTGTTCAAAAAATGTTAGAACTAATAAACAATTTCCGTAAACCTAGAAGACAAAAACAACACAGAAAAATCAGCTGCACTTTTACACAATAACAACAAACTATCAGAGAGAGAGATTAAGAAAATAATCTCATTCAAAATCCCATAAAAATACCTAGGAATAAATTTAACCAAGGAGGTGAAGGACATATACAACAAAAAAACTATAAGATATTGAGGAGAGAAATAGAAAAAGAAACAAATAGAGAGACATTTCATGCTCATTCAATTACAGAATAAGTATTGTTAAAATGTTCATATTACCCAATGCAATTAATAGATTCAATGCAAATCCTATCAAAATTCCAATGGCATTTTTCACAGAAATAGAACAAAAAAATCCTACAATTTTTACAGAACCACAAAAGATCCCAAATAGCCACAGCAATGTTGAGAAAAGAACAAAATCAAGACATCATGCTCACTGATTATAAACTATATTACAAATGTATAATCAAAATAATATGGTATTGGCATAAAAACAGAAGCATAAATCAATGAAATAGAACAGAAAACCATGAAATAAATTCACACACATAACTTCAATTAATTTATTAAAAAGGATTTATTATCAATAAATGTAGTTGAGAAAACTGGACAGTCACCATTTTACACAAAACACAAAAATTAACTCAAAATGAATTAAAGACTTGAATGTAAGAATCAAAACTATAAAACTCCAAGAAGAAAACATAGGCAGGAAACTCCTGGACTTTGATCTTGGTGATGTTTTTGTGGATCTAAATCCAAAGGCAAAGGCAACAAAAGGAAAAATAAACAAATGGGACTACATCAAACTAAAAAACTTCTTCACAGCAAAGAAAACCATGAACAAAACAAAAAGGCAACCTACTGATTGGGAAAAAAATATTTGCAAATCATATATCTGATGAGGAGTTTATATCCAAAATTATAAAGAACTAATATGAGCCTTGGCTGGTGCAGCTCAGTGGGTTGAGCATGGGCTGCAAACCAAAGAGTTGCAGGTTCAATCCCAGTCAGGGCACATGCCTGGGTTGTGGGCCAGGTCCCCAGTTGGGGGCACGTGAGAGGCAACCACACATTGGTCTCTCTCTCTCTCTCTCTCTCTCTCTCTCTCTCTCTCTCTCCGCCCCCACCTCCCTTCACATCCCTAAAGATAAATAAAATCTTAAAAAAAACCTCATATGACTCAATACCAAAAAAATAAACAATCCAATAAGAAAATGGACAGGGGATCTGAGTAAACACTTTCCCAGAGAAGAGATACAGATGGCCAATAGGCACATTGAAAAATGCTCAATATCACTAATTATCAGGGAAATTCAAATCAAAACCACATGAGATATCACTTCAAACCTGTCAGAATGGTTATTATTAAAAAGATAAGCAATGGTCAGTGCTTGCAAGATTGTGGAGAAAAGAAAACCCTGAAGAACTATCAGTCAGAATGTAAATTGATGTGGCCACTATAGAAAACAGTATGAAGTTTTCTCAAAAAAATTAAAAATAGAACTATCATATGACCCAGCAATTACAATGCTAGGAAGGAAGGAAGGAAGGAAGGAAGGAAGGAAGGAAGGAAGGAAGGAAGGAAGGAAGGAAGGAAGGAAGGAAGGAAGGAAGGAAGGAGAGAGAGGAGAGAAAGAGAGGGAGAGAGTGGGCGAGGGAGGGAAGGAGGAAGGAAGGAAGTTCAAAAAGATATATGTGCCCCTATCTTCACTGCAGCATTATTTACAATAGCAAAAATATGGACACATTCCAAGTGTACATTGATAGATGATTAGATAAAGAGGAGATGGTACATATATAAATGGGATACTATTTAGCCATAAAAACTGAAACCTTCTCATTTATGAAAACAGATCTTGAGGGTATTATGCTATGTCAGACAGGCAAATAGCATATTATTTTACTTATGCATGGAATCTAAAAAAAAAACAAAAGAAACTACAAAAAGCAAATGCAGTCTTATAGATGCAGACAACATAAGGACTGTTGCCAAGGGGAGGGGTGTGGGGGTGCAGGCAAATTAAGTGAAAGAGGGGATCAAGAGATACAAACTTGTACTTATATAAGTTAGGGGATGTGATGTACAGCATGGTGACTATAGTCAATAATACTGTATTGCAAATTTGGGAGTTGTTAAGAAAGTAAAACTTAACAGTTCTTATCATAAGATATTTATAACTTTGTATGGTGACACATGGTAAACAGACTTAGTGTGGTAATCATTTCACAATACACGAGGTCTGTCTGGAAAAAAATCCAGCCACTGTTAATATAACCAGAATGGTTTGTACAACATCTATGTAACCTGGCAGCCAAGGAGAGTGGACTGGAATGCACATGTGTGAACAATGACGACTCCACTGTACTAGTCAGTGGGGGCAGTAGACACCGTTGAATGAACACATACTATGTGGCTGTCACATTGAAAATGACTGAGTATAGCAACTCATTGGCATCCATTTTTTTTGTGTTAAGCTTGAACATTCCTCTGTGGAAACTATTGGGATGATTCAGAGACCACAGCTATGGCAATTAGTGATTGGCAGCTTCACTATGACAACACACCCACTCATACATCATGTCTCATGCAGAGTTTTCTGGCAAAACATCAAATCACTGTGGTAAATCAGCCCCCCTACATCCCAGATTTGGCACCCTGTGATGTCTGGTTTTTCCCAAACTAAAAATCACCTTAGAAAGGGAAGAGATTTTAGATTGTCAATGAGATTCAGGAAAATATGACAGGACAATTGGTGGCTATTGGGAGGACTGTGTGAGGTCCCAAGGTGCCTACTTTGAAGTTGATTGAGGCATCATTGTCCTATGTACAATGTCTCTTGTATCTTCTCCAGTAAACATCTCTATTTTTCATATTACATGGCCAGATACTTTCTGTACAGACCTTGTATTCACAGGTTCAGCCATTATGTTGTATACCTGCAATTAATATAATATGTGCATCAATTGTATTTCACTTAAAATTTTTTTAAAAATGTGTTCAACTGTATTATACCACCTTCTAGTACAATGACACCTTACTCAAAAAATCAATTTAAACATGTCAAAGTCCTTCACCTATGAATGACTCTTAATATTATAGTGAAAGCACTTTGAGATGAAGCTTATTTTAGCTTTTGGGTTTTGGTTCAGAGAGTGAAGTTACAGTTTTTTTTAAGCATAGGTGATATGAATTCATAGAGGGCTCTGGAACCCTACCATGAGACATGAGCTTCTGTATTGCCTTAACCTACTTGCAGCTCAGCAGCCCACAGTGGATTGGTCATGTGGTAGGCAGAGCAATGCTCCCCTCTGAAATAGGTGTACACCCTAATCTCTGGAATCTGAAGATATGTTGCATTATTTGACAAAAAGAGGTTTGCAGATATAATTAAGGTTTGGGATCTTAACATAAGGAGATGAGATTATCCTGGATAGTCCTGGGATTGAGGAAAATGAAAAAACTCATGGACATGGACAACAGTATGGTGATTGCTGGGGGAGGGGGTATAAGGGGACTAAATGGTAATGGAAAAAACACAATGAAAATTATGTTTAAAAAAATATATGACAGTGGAAGAAAAAGACTGAAGAGTCCAAGAGAGGTGTGGTGAGAGAAGAGACAAGATGATTTTGAGGTATCATTGCTGGCTTTAAAGATGAGCCAAACAATGCTGGGAATGACCCTTGGCTGAAAGCCTGCAAGGAAGGAAGACCTTAGCTGTACAAGTGCAAGGAAGCAAATTTATCCACAACCTGATTGAACAAGGAGACAGATTCTCTGCTAGAACCTCCAGAAAAGAAAAGAAAAGGAAGAGGAAAAAGAAAAAAACCCTGCCAATATCTGGATTTTAGCCTGGTAGATGTACATCAGACAGCTGACTTACAGAACTATGGTAATGTGTTTTGACAACACTAGAAAACCAAGACAGTTACCATTGCTCAAATGGGTGGACACCACTTCAAAACTCTAGAGCCCAGGAACGGTCCTTATGTGACAGTGTTGAAGAGAATATTCTCAGGTTCCCTCGGCTTTCTTCAGTAGTTTTAAAAAGTCCTCACTGTGCCAAATTAGCTCAGGCTGTTATATTTTTCTCACACATGATCAAAGAATCCACCTTAAAATTCTATCATATGAAATTCCTCTAGGAAAACAAAATAGTTTTAAGTCAAAATAATAAAGAAAAAGGAGCATTTGGACACTAAAATAGAGCTCAGTTTGACTGTCTAATAGTCATGTCATTATCACTTCAATAGGCAAAGTTTTTGTTCAAACCATGAAAATATCTCCAAATATGTATCACACAATATTGAAGTTTACAACTAATGTGGCTTCCCATTGCAGTCTATTTTATATCAGTGAAAAACTTTTTGAAGAGTTTGGTTAAAATCATGAACGTACATGAAGCTGACATCTGTCAGAAAAGGTAAGTGCATCTTTATTAGGGAAATGACATTCAGTCATAGGAAATAGCAACTGTCAAGCAAGCAAATGTACAAAATTGGTTAAGACACAAATATAGATATTGTTTAGTAGTGTGCCAACACTTTTCATCTTCCCAACTCACAGGGAAAGAGATTTAAGTCAATGACAAGGCTTGTGAAAACCATTTCAGGTGGGAAGAAACACATTTTCATAGCCATTGCAAAATTAAAGTTTCCAGGCAAGATTTTTTTTTTTTGCTTCAAACTGTCACTTACATGGTAGATAAATATTTTCACAAAAATAGGGAGTGATAAAATCTCTCACTGACAATATTTCTATCCATTCTTTATTGGACAGGGACTATTTTCATAAAACCCAGGCCAAAGCAGGCCACAAGGGACAAAATAACAGAATTTATGCAATATAAAAATGATAACTTTTACCAAAAAAATGAATATTTCTCTGGATCTCCATCTTGAACTATCCTTCCCCTCCTTCCAAGGGCACTGTAGCCCATTAACCAAATAAGGCTGGGGTACCATAGAGCGTGTCTCACATGTGATGTGTCTTCTTGGTTTGCTTTTGGCCATTGCCAGGTTTCTTCTTTCCAGGTCAGGCTCCCTCTCAGAATAACTTTGGTCATTGATAAGAGAAGTTAGGGGGCTGCCCTGGCTGGTGTGGCTCAGTGGATTGAGCACTGGCCCCTGATCCAAAGGGTCACTGGTTCGATTCCTAGTCAGGGCACATGCTAGGTTGCAGGCCAGGTCCCCAGTAGGGGCCACACGAGAGGCAACCACACATTAATGTTTCTCTCCATCTCTCCCTTCCTTTTTCTCTCTAAAAATAAATAAAATCTTAAAAAAAATTAGAGAGCTGTTCTGCCCCTGATGCCCATTGAAGGCATATTTGCTGTTGCTCTATACTAGGAGCAGCATGGAGTCATAGGCTAACCCATGATCTCAGAGGCTATTAAAGATCTAGCTCTATTGTAAGGCTCACTCTAATGCTTCTGTAACTGTCCCACCAAAATATCCCTAAAAACAAACAAACAAAAAAAATACGCTCTGAGGCAGTCTACCACAGTACATGTTCTTTGAAATCTTAGGATTGTAACAATGTATACAAATGTTAAAAAAAATATTCCATTATGGATCTTTGCTTCTTTTCACATAAATTAATGAATTCAAGTACTCACAGTCAAGTAATGATGACCTAAGAGAATAAGGGAAATATGAGACTATAAAAGAATAAAGTTATTTTTCTTTTTAGGTTTCTCAATTGACCAAAAATTTCCAAGTCTGAGGGACAACGTGGTTAACCAGAAGATTTCCCTTTGTCACATTTTTATTCTTTTAGGTACCATAATGATACTGGAAAGATGCAATGAAATAAAATCCAGTCCCTGGTTACAATATGCAACGAGTGCAGCCTAGTACACACTTAAAAGGGGCACAGCCATCCACAAGACCGCCCTCACTTCTGCAAGCTTAGGGAGCTCCCAGAACCACCCTGACATCTGAGTGTTCACTGGCAAGAGGACTAGCACTCAATGGAAGTAGTTATGCTTCTAAGTTATTACAGGAAAAGGGTACAGGTTAAATTACCCAAGTGAAGGGATACAGAGGGCAGATTCTAGGAAAAGTTCAGGTGACTGGCTTCCAGGTGTCACCTCCTTCCTGTCAGTGATGTGACACTGTGACAGGCAACCCCCATGCTAGGCTACTTTGTACATTGTAACTACTGCGTTAGGACACTGTGCTTCTGTGCTAGGACCCCTCGCTTTGCTCCTTTGTCTCCCATTTAAGGTAGCTAGACCTAACTTCCGTATTCAGCTTCTGTAACCTCGCTTTGCCACGTAGGCAGGGGGTCCGAGGCTATTTAAACCCCAGAAAGTTAGAGATCGGGGCTCAGGATTTGGGTTTTCCCCCTGAGCCTGCGCGTAATAAAGAATTGCGCTCCGCCATCTCTCCCAAGTGTGAGTTATTTTCTGCAACATTTTGGTTCCCTGGCCGGGAAACAACTCACCGAGCAGGCATTTTGCCTCTGGTGAAGACGGCCGGGACTCAGACGGGGAGCTGTACTTAGGGGAGGCAGCAGCTGCCCCGCGTGATTCCGGGTCCCCCCCCCCAAAGCGGAGGCTCTCCTGCCGCATCCCTAGCCGTTCCCAGACCCAGGCAGAAGGGGAAGGACGGACCACGAACTGTCAGAGGCGCCAAACCTGAATCAGTAAGTGCCCTGGGGGCCAGACCCGGACTGGGACTGGGGGCCTGATCAGCCATAACCTGGTCAATCTGAATGTCCGAGCTAAATATTTTAGCTCGGACCTGACCCTAGTTCGGGGGGACTGTTTAAACTCGAAGTGTGAGTGGAGAGTGTCTGTGTGTGTGGCTCCACGGGTCACCAAGCCTATGGAATCTGACTGAGCCCTGCGAGGGGCAGGCCAGGCGGGCGTGCGAAAGATCCCCTTACCCTTTGTTTGTCTGCATCATAAGGGAGGGAGACACAGGGAAGCGCCATTTTGGGTAAAATGGAGGATGAGCCACGTGAGTGCCCTCGCCATCTTACAGAATGGGTCATGTGAAAGTTTCCACCATCTTGGATGAACGGGTGCAGAAGGGCGCCGCCATCTTGGATAGCTCTGGCGCGCATGGTCGCCACCATTTTGGATGGCCTGGTGCGCATGGGTGCCGCCATCTTGGAACTGGGCAAGGTGCCAGGCTAATGTCTTCAGAGAACGGGCTGTGTGCTGATGCTCTGTGGGCACTGCACCAGTCAGGTTCTCTGTGTGACTGGTTCTTATAGAGATGGCCGGTGAGTGGCTCTTTGAGTTACTGCATAATTGCTAGGCTGAAACAGTGTTGCCAGCGGTGTACTGTCAGAAGAGAAAAGTTGTCGCAGAACCCCTCCCTGATAGTAGATCACAGGAAGAGAGAGTGAGTGAGGAGATAAACCTCATTAAAGCTCTAAACCCAGGGGATGGGGCTCCGGGTGGCGGTGGCGGCAGGGTTGGGGTTCGGCCCTGGATGCGAGGCGGGCCCTTCCTGTGGATCAGGGGAGTGGTGGGGCCGGGCCTCTCTCACCCTGGGACCAGCGCGACCCTGGTGCAGGTCTTCCCGTCCACGGCCGCGCCTCGCTGGCTGCGCCTCGGCATTGGCGCCGTGCCCCCGGCAGTCCCAGTCCGCCTCGCAGCTCGGTGCTCTCAGACCCCAGAGAGGCGGCTACCATGGCGGTGGCGGCTGGGACAGGGCGCCGCGCACTGGCGCGGAGGGAGGCTGGCGAGGCGGGACCTCTCTCACCGCGCAGGGGGTGCTCCAGTGGTGCAGCCGCCTCCCCAAGAAGTGAGGCCCGCCAAGGATCCCCCTCCCTTGCAGGTGGGAGGAGTCTCTACAGCGGATTTGCACCCTCTGGGAGTTGGCTCCGCCCCAGCCCCACCAATATGTGGGCGGGGCCTGCACCACTTCAGTCCCTCCGCAGGTGAGAGGGGCACTGGAGGAGTGAGTGCCCATATCGCAAACGGAGAGTTTGACCTGCACTGCGGAGGAAGGTTTGAAATTCCTCTTCCGGGAATAGATAACGAACCTCGGTACAGGGTAACAGTGTTTGTCATGTCATGAAAGTGTTTGTAAATCTCGGGACTTTTAGCTGCCAAGTACTAAGTTTAAATACAGTCCTTCCCAATGTGGGAAAGGAACCAGGACTAAAAGAAATTGAAGATTCCAGGGAAAGTTGAAACTTCACACTCTAGGAAAATAAATGCAAAAGTATAAGATATGAAAATGAAGAAAGTCTGTGGGAAACTGTAAAGATAAATGGAAAAGTGAAAATTTTAAGAAAGAATTATGTAGTGTTAGTTAATAATAGAAGATATAAAGTATGGAGATGCAATCTTGGTGGATATCATAAAGTATATGAAAAGAAGAATAGAGGGTTTTTGAGTGTTGCAAAAAGTCTGTAGAAATGAAAGTTTTGAGAAGCCTAGTGGAGGTCAGAAAGAAATTTTTCTCCCTATCTGATCCCTCCAGAAT
>PVIA01010612.1:0-50487 GCA_004024845.1 Tonatia bakeri
GAATCAGTGGTGCAGTCTCCTTGATGTCCTGAACTTGATGCTCCTGGGATACCCTTTATGCCATTTATGTTAGCTCTCTGGATGTCTTTGGGGTTTGATTGTTGTTGGGTCTTTCTTTGGTGGGTCCTTCCCTCCAGCTGGTTGACTGAGGGTCACTCCACCATCCACATCTTGTGTGCTGTTGTGCAGGTGCTGCCAGAACGAAACCACAAAGCCCAGGGAACAAACTCTCATCCATAAAAAATATCTCTCCTCCACAATCCCACTATCAACAGCAAATGAATCAGTATTAATAAGGTTATAAAGAGATTAAGACTGTTATAAGAAAGGAGAGAAATAAACTATAGTAGAAATTCTAGTGACTTAATATGCACACACTTGCTGGACAAGCAATGAATGTTAAAAAGCTATGCAGGAAGGAAAATATCGCTAATCATGGAGAAGACCACAGTGGATTTCGTCTTGGTATACTCTAGTATTTACCAGTTTTTTCTTTCTGGATCTGCCTCTGGTGATGTCACACGTTGACCCCATTTGATGCTAGGCAGCCTGCTCTGAGAGTGCCAGAGGTCTACTGTCTGTGGCTATCTCCTTCAGTTGTTAATCTGGTCACTCTGCACTCAGCAATGAGGCTTAAGCCCAACAGGGCAGGGCAGAATCCCTCCTGGGATTGGGGCTATTGTTTCCCCTCAGGCTGCTACAGCTTGGAGGGGAGTGGTCTGCCTGAGGGAGATGGGTGCTGCTAATAGGGGGTGACTCAGCACTGGGATTCCAGTGGCCACTCTCTCAGTTCTTCCCCGAAGGCTTCATCCTCAGTCTGTCCTTAAGCATGTCAAGTCCACTCTGTGGCCCTGCCCTTTGCCAGGGATCTACTGTCTCTGGCTGACTCCTTCAGTTGTTAGTCTCGTCATTCTGCACTCAGCAGTCATGGTTAAGCACCACAGGGCCAGGGCAGAGTCCCTCCTGGGGTTGGGGCTGTTGTTTCCCCTCAGGCTGCTGCTGCTCAGAGGGGAGTCATCTGCCTGAGCACAATGGCTGCCCATATGGGGGATGACTCAGCAATGGCATCCCTGGGGCTACTCTCTTAGCTCTCTCCCAAAAGCTTTTGTTTCTAGTCTCTCCTCAGGCGTCTCTAGTCCACTCTGCCCCCATCTTTGCTGGAGCCATGGGTAAGGGGCTGCAAATGAAAATTTGTGTATTGACTCTTTAAATGGCTCTTTGTGTCTCCAGACAACCATCTCTGGCAGAAAGCAACCCTACTGCTTTTTGTCATTGGTTGTTATGCATACTTTTTGGGCTCTGGTGTACTAGGCTGAGGATCACAGCTTAGGGTTTAGACCCCACAATTCTCAAGGGGATCCAACCAGTTGCTTAATTATCCCTCAGGTGCTGCTGCCTGTGGGCACCCAGCCAGCCCTCTTGAGTCTCCAGTGCACTCCTTACCAGTCAGTTAGTGCCAAAACTGATTCTTCTGTCTGCCCAAGGTTTTAAGGGTTGTCTCTCGCTATTGTTTAGTTGTTTGACCTCAGTGATTTCTCCACGATGTAGTTGTAATTACAGATGGGCCCTGGGAGGAGGCTAGTGTGGCTTCCATTCACTCCTTCACCATCTTGTCTCTGGATCTTTTATCCATTTTCTAATTGGATTTGTAATTAATTATTGAGTTTTTTTTAATTGAGACTTGAGAGTTCTTTATTTGTTCTAGATACTAGTCTTTTGTCAGGTATGTGGTTTGCCGATGTTTTCACCTAGTCTGTAACTTGTCTTTTTATCTTTTTAAAAGTGTTGGCATAGAGCAGAAGTTAATTTTCATATAGTGTAATTTATCATTTTTTTTCTTACATGTGTTGTACTTTTTATGTCATGTCTAAGTACTCTTCATCAAGCTCTAGGTTTCCAAGATTTCTTTTTGTGTTATCTTCGAAAAGTGTTTTAGTTTTAAGCTTTAAATTTAAGTCTATGATCCATTTTTACTTAATTTTTGTATAAGAACTAAGGCATATTTTATTTTATTCTATGTGACTACAACTATCTAGTTGTCAGCACAATTTATTAAAAGACTATCCTTACTCCATTGAATTACTGTTACTCCTTTGCCAAAAATCAGTTGGCTATATGCATGTGAGTTTTTTTCTTTTCTGGTTCATTGAATCCTGTGTCTATCCACCCACCCCATCCTGATAACTGTCGTTATATAATAAGCCGTAGTATCAGGTAGAGTGAGTCCTTTCATTTTATTAAAAAAAAAACTGTTATAGTTCCTCTAGTTCCTTTCCATTTCCATTTTAGACTAAGCTTATATGCATCTTTTTAAGAAACTTGCTGGGATTTTCATAGCAATTGTATTAAACCCATATATCAATTTTGGAAGAACTGACATCTTTACTCTGTTGAGTCTTCAAATCTATGAACATGGCATTTTTCTCTATTTATTTAGATCTTCTTTTATTTCTTTCATCAGTATTTTATAGTTTTCAGTGTACAAAATTTCAGCCTGTACATGTTTTGTTAGATTTATGTTTAAGTATTTCTTCTCCTTTTCTGAGTAACTGTAAAGGTTATCCTATTTTTAATTTCAGTTTCCATGTGCTCATTGCTAAGATATAGAAATACAATTGGTTTTTGTATGTTGATCTGATATCCTGTGACCTTGCCAAATTTACTTATTAGTTCTAGGAGGGTTTGTTTTTGTCTTGGGTTTTTATTTTTATTTTTTGTAGATTCTTTGGAATTTTCTATGTAGACCATCATGTCATTTGCAAATAGAGATGCTTTTATTTTTTTTCCAACCAGTGTGCCTTTTATTTTCTTTTGTTGATTTATTGCTCTGGCTAGGACTTTCAGTACTATGTTGAATAAGAGTGATGTGGGTGGACATCCTTGCCTTGTTCCTGATCTTAAGGGTAAAGCATTCTGTCTTTCACTAAAAAGTATGATATTATCTGTAGCGTTTTTGTAAATGTTCGTCATCAAGTTGAGGAAGTTTCAATTACTAGGTTTCTGTGATTTTTAAAATAACAAACATGTTGAATTTTATCAAATGCTTTTTCTGTATAAATTTATATGATCATATTATTTTTCTCATTTACCATGTTAATATGGTGGGTTACACTGATTACTTTTCAAATATTAAACCAGCCTCACTTGTCCAAAACAAACCCAATTTATTTGTTGTGTATAAATTTCATACATATTGCTGAACTTTATTAGCTAATATTTTCTTAAGGATTTTTTCTGTCTGTGTTCATGAGGGATATTGGTCTGCAGTTTTCTTTTGTCATACTGCCTGCATCTTTTTTCAGAATCAGGATATCTGGCATCACAAAATGGGCTGGGACATGTTCCCTACTCTTTTGTTTTCTGGAAGAGATTATATAGAAGTGGTGTTAATTCTTTTTGAAAGTTTTATGGAATTCTCCAGTAAAACCATCTGGTCCTAGAGACTTCTTTGACAAGGATTTTAGAATTATGAACCCAATATCTTTAATATGGCTATTAAGATTATCTATTCATATTGGGTAAGTTATGGTACTTTGTGAGATTGGTCTGTTTCATCTAAGTTGTAACATTTCTGTTGCTCATAGGATTACCTTATTATCCTTTTGATGTCTGTGAGAACTCTAGTGATATCACTGATATAGGTAATTTCTGATATTGTTACTTTGTATCTTCTCTTTGATTTTCTTTGTCATGCTAGAGGTTTATCAATTTTATTGATCTTTTCAAAGAACTAGCTTTTTATTTCATTGATTTTCTGTATTGTTTTTATTCTCAACCTTATTGATTTCTGCTACTATCTTTATTATTTTCTTCTCTCTGTGCAACTCTACCCAGATAATATAATGAAGCAAAGTTGCCATTGGTGAAAAATATATATGGTGTCAGTTCACTGCATATATATATAATATTCATTATTATAATATATAAATATATAATATTAATTATATTATATATTGTATATATTAAGTGTAGAAACTGACATTTACAGAGATTACGTCAAAAGAAATTCCCTCCTAAATAAGGTAATGAAACTGATTGGCTTTTCTGGCTTGTGGCTTGTTGTGTTACTTAAGGACCACAAATCATTTATATAAATCAGGTTTTTATTCTAAATTGATTCAGGAATCCCCTAAAATTCAGCATGGTATTTTGACTTCTGTGACCTCAGTAAGAGCAATACCTACTTAGTGTTTATTTCTCCAGGCTGTTGACAGAGGCCCTGCTCAGAAGTCAGAAACCCAAAATAGGACTCACAGTTCCACCATAAATAATTGGGAGTTATCTGCGATTTTTAACCATGGCTGATTTCTGGTCTGTGTATAAAATAAATAAATAAATATATATATATATATATATAAAACCACAAATCCAAAGCCAGGTCACTGCTTTCCAGAAATCCAACTTAACTTTTTTAATTTGATATTTTCTAATTGATATTTTAAAACAGGATTGCAAAATGGCTGTATTGTTTTCTGTTAATGCACAAACTGTATACTATTTTCCTTAGTCTCTTGAGCAAGTGTTGTTATTCACAAAGGACAAATTTTGGCAAGTTCAAGATATGATCACAGGATTATTTCAGCAGATAAGCCTTATGTATGTCCTGAGTGCAACTGGTGGCATGGTAGCTGTCCTCTTGGAATCCCCAGATTAAGTGACACACCAATGAAGTGGTGGCGCTGTTGGAGGGTAGAATGGCTCACACCCAGGCAGCTAATGAACAGGTGACCTTCCTATCCTGGAGTGCAGTAATATGATCACGCAAGGACAAGTTAGGACACTGTGTGTTGTATAATCCTATTAGACTGAAAAATTTATGATACTCTGTGCTGTATAATCCCATTAGACTGATAATTTATGATAAAGCTCTTTGTAAGATAACATAAGGAATAAGGGCTGGGAGAAGTCCTGAGCTCTTTAGGTAATTTCATTTGTAACCAATATTTTTAAAGAGGTTCAAGATGATAACTTGTAATCAAAGGCACTATCCTGGAATGTGAAGAGCTGGGGCTCTGGTGTCTAACAGACTCAGTTGCAATCTTGGTTCCACCATTTTCTAACTTTGTGATCTTGGGCAACTTATTTAACCTCTGTAACTCCCACTTTCCTCACTGGTTAAATGGGGATGACAACAGTGTGAGAACAAAATGTGATAATTAATAAATATGATAAAGAGTTTTCTTACATTAAATGTATCATCTGGCACATTGTAAACATTTATTTTTAGCTATGATATTATCATTACTAATCATAGTATCACTACTACTACAATTACTGTTATTATCAATAGTGAATCCTACATTAATGGAATGTAGTTTGCTTTTCTGGAATTTGTTATAATTTTTTAATACTATGGTAATATAGAGTCTGAATAAGTCACAGTCTGAATGTGTGACTAATTATAAGTACCACTTTAAGACATATCACCTTCTCACTTGCATATTTCAGAGGATATTAGTAGCATGAGAATTTTGGCATGTCTACCACAGTGTTTCTCAACCATTTTTTTCATTATTACCCCACTAAGGAGCCTTCAAAAATGTTTTCCCCATTTTTAATACCACAGTAAAATTTTAGTACCACAATTTTTCTTTTTAAGAAATTTCAACACCAGCCCTGGCTGGTGTAGCTCAGTGGATTGAGCACGGGCTGCGAACCAAAGCATCACAGGTTTGATTCCCAGTCAGGGCACATGCCTGGGTTGCAGGCCACGGCCCCCAGCAACCGCACATTGATGTCTCTCTCTCTCTCTCTTTCTCCCTCCCTTCCCTCTCTAAAAATAAATAAAATCTTAAAAAAAAGAAATTTCAACACCATAGATCTACTATTTACCTATTTATGTACTATGGTGTTTTAGAAGCTACAAACTATTGTAATGCCTGAACACATTACTTTGTCCTACAAGAACTAATTTTCACACCCATGGGGGCAATATCACCCCCCACACACATTGAGAATACATGATTTAATTCAGTAGTTCCCAACTGAGGGCAATTTTGCCTCCCAGTGGGCATTTGACAATGTCTGAAGACATTTGTGATTGCACTGGGGTGGGTGGGTGCTTACTGGTATCATGTGGATAGAGGTCAGCACTCAAAATGTTAACTTTGTCTCTGAAATTATTAAGGAAGGTAAACAATGGACTATATGAACTCTAAGGTCACAAGGTAAAGACAATAGCAGAAGTTAGGCTCCTGACTTTCAGGCTGAATGCATGGACAATGTGATATACTTGTTTAGAAAAAAAGGCCATCTTTGCTTCTTAAGTATTGTTGCTGTTTTCAATAATATAGTGCTTTTTACTCTTTCTGTCAAATATGTGTAAAAACTGTGTGAACACTTCAAATATATGTTTAGTAACAACTTTGTTTTCTATTTTTTTAAGATTTTATTTATTTATTTTTAGAGAGGGAAGGGAGGGGGAGAGAGAGAGAGAGAGAGAGAGAGAGAGAGAGAGAGAGAGAGAGAGAGAGAGAGAAACATCAATGTGCGGTTGCTGGGAGACATGGCCTGCAACCTAGGCATGTGCCCTGACTGGGAATCGAACCTGTGATGCCTGGTTCGCAGCCCGCGCTCAATCCACTGAGCTACACTAGCCAGGGCTGTTTTCTATTTTCTGTATGGCTGTGTCTTGCTTTATGAAGCAGATGTATTCTTGAAAAAATTGTATAACTTCATTTCCTGTGAGTTGCATTTATTCCTCAGATTTCATTTTATTATATATTTGAAAGGCTTATCTTCATTCCTAATTGGTCCTAATTTTGACCTGGCACATAACATTGTCGCTTTAAATGTGAATTTAGTGGCCTCTCTGCCTGAATTTTAGAGAATAGGAATAGTTTAAGAGAGAATATGGATTTATGTTTAAAATGACAGTTTGTTCTTTGATGGACGTGGTCCAGGTCATATTTCCAGAGCCCCTGGCTCCCCTATTGTCCCTGTCACACTCACATTCCCTTCTTCTGCTGCCCAGAGTTGGCGTCGAGGAGCCCTTCGAGGAGGACCAGAATGAACACCGCTGGCAGTACTTCAGGTGACACAAGGGCATCCTCTGAAACAAATTAACCGGGACTGGCTTTTCTCGTCTTTCTAATCTGAGATGTTTCTCTTTATGCTGTTTGTCTCTTTCTTCCTATGTGTACCAACCCCTTGCCCCCTTTAGCAAAGGGGCAAGAGGTCAGGTCAACTCTAATAATTCTCCCACTCTTTCTCTGGGCTGCTTGACATATCAGTGTTCCTGAGATTATGTCCCAACACCCTGCATTTTGGACAGTGCTGGCATGTGTCTCTTTGTACAACTGAGCTTAATGTTAAGAGCACCACATATGCAGAGGCACAAATACTTTCCCCACAAAATTCTGCTAATTTTCTAATAAACAAGGCTTCTAACTCATGAAGACAACTAGAATTTTATATCTCAGCCATGGTTGGGATATGGCTTACACCATCTTAATTAAGTACTATTTTAGTTTTTAATATGTGTTTTTGTTTATTTGTACATTATCACAGTGAATCAGAAGATATGAAAAACAGGCACTTTTAAGCCAGAAGATAATTAAAGGATCTTCTAATGCAATTTGTTTCTCAGTGTGCATCCAAGTTTTTGATTTGATTATGCTTAATGGTGGTGATGTTGGGCAATCAGTATAAAGACTTTAATATTCTTTCCTTTCTGTATCTTTAACTTGCATGCTTTCTTCCTGATCTGGTTTTGTGTCCTGGTCAATAATTCAAGTGCAAAGTAGGCTTGAACTTTGTTCTTGGCATTATGAAAGTATTTCTCACTCTTTAAGCACAGTGATGAAAATAGCCATACATGGATCTAGGTCCTGGATGCATTCCATAATGGCATATAGAAAATTAATTGAAGCATTTAAGCTTTCTTGGTTTTAACTTTTTTCTACTGTTTAAAATACACACATACACATTCATTTTTGGAGATCTGACTTTAGATACTGATTAAGTTGCAGAGGAAACCCTCTCCTTTGAAATATTCCACCTTTAAGAAGGAAGTTTCTTCAGGCAAAGTGCCAAGTATTACACTTGGGACATGAGAGAATTCAGATTCTGATCTGTTCAAGGTTTTGTATGAAGGTATGTGTCTAGTAGTCCTCAAATTATTTAGGATCTCTGCCATTCAAATTTAAAAATCTATCAAAGTAGATAGTTCTAAATTTGTAAATTTCAGAAGTTCTAAAATTTCTTCAATTGTATGGCTTTTTATATAGCAGTTATTGAGAATGTACATATTATACCAGAAGGGAAATTATTCATTTTTTGTATTTAATTATTCTAGAATGAGCACATCTGTTTGATTGCTTTACTTCCTCATTTGGTGTGGGATTTTCACATTTGTTTAATTCTTAATGAAAATAAGGATAATTCAGTTTATTCTAGAAGAAAAGACTGTTGCATGTGCTCTGATGAGCTCAACCCTGATATATCAGGGGAATGCTAAAACATGATATAGTAAAACAGCACACAAAGTTCAAAGCATTACAGTGGGTCAGAAGAGAAGTGTATATTGTGAACAGTTGCCTGAAACTAGGAATTTCAGAAAGTCAGAGAACCCCCAAGTCTTCTGTGGCATTACACCAAAATACTGTGCCTGGACTTTCTTGCTGCCCAGAGCACCCCCAAACACCCTGACCCACTGCTTAATCTCCTGTCTCCAAAGACCAGGTTGATTTTGAGCTCTGCCCCAAGGGCAAGGCTCCTTGTGGTGGTCCACTGTCATTCTTGGAGATTGGTCGGAGGGGTCCTCAACCCTGTCAGAAAAGTAATTATTAAATTGTTGTAAAGTAAACAGCCTTCAATGGAGAAAGAAAGCACACAGCACCATTTGAGTCTCATGGCCCCTTGTCTGTTTTTTTCTGTTATTTAAGGCAATAGCAGTCCGGAAGTAGGTCTTTGTTTCCTCCCTCAGAAATCTATCAGCCTTTTTACCAGGAGCAGAGGCCTCCCATGTTTCTTTGCCTGTGGGAAGGAGGTCCTCTTAGGCTCCTTAGTCAGGAGCTTGAACTGCATCTCAGACAGTAGTTGATGGCAAGTGGCAACAGCAAGGGTCAGAACTTCCATGGCAGAGGTAGGTAAAAGCAAGAAAAGTGGATGCTGGGTAGCAATGTCCTTAGAACTGAGGATTTCCTGGGGATGGGTTCAACAAGATCAGAAGATGGCTCAATTTGTTGGAATTTGATTAACTACGTTTCAATTGACTGTCATTTTTCTCCTTGCCTTTTCATGTTAGGAGAATCTTAACAAAATATTCTAGGATTTATCTGGAGAGGAAAACTACATAATTACTAGAATCTATATCTACATATTTATCTATTACCTGTATTTATCTATTATAGCACCCGTGACCATGAATCTTCACAATTTGTGGTTTTCACACCCCAAAATAATACAAGATCCTTAATCATCAATATTAGTAGATTAGAGAGCCAAGAAAAATACTGATGTGTTTTTGAAACATTTTCAAGAAGGATATAATTAAATATTCTTCTTTTATTTTCACCAAGGATATAATTAAACAGTCTTCTGTTTTAGTTGTGAAAAAATTTAAATCTGTAAAAAGAATTGAAAAAATGGAATGATGAATACCCAAGTTATAACCTGGATATGTCAATTGTTAACATTATATCATATTTTTTTGGTCACTTTCACGCTCTTGTTCTCTCTCAACCATTTCAGAGTACTTCATAGTACATAGCTGATATCATGACTTTCTAACCCTAAATACTTCAGCATGTATCTCCTAGGAATCCAGTCTCCCTACATGATAACCTTTATCATACCTGAGAAAAAGTAATATGAATTTTACACACACACACTGGATACAGGATCCAATCAAAGTTTACTTTCATTGTCATGTCTCTTTAATCTCCTTTAGGCTGGAACAATACTCAACCCCATTTTTGTGTGTCTTACAACATTGAGTTTTTTAACTATTCAGGACAATTGTCTCACAGAATTCCCGCAATCTGGATTTTTATGATTTGTTTTCCTCATGACTAGAGATAATCATTTTTGCAAAAAAAAAATTAACAACTGTAAAGGTGATATTATGCATTTCTTTTTAAAAAGATGTTATGTATTTACTTTTAGAGAGGGAAAAAGAGAGGGAGAGAAATATCAATGTGTGGTTCCCCCTCACTTGTCCCCTACTGGGCACCTGGCCCACAACCCAGGCATGTGTGCTGACTGGGAATCAAACCAATGATCCTTTGGTTCACAGACCAGCGCTTAGTCCCCTGAGCCATACTAACCAGGGCTGATGTTATACATTTCTTGTTGCATGTTATCATGTGGTGCATATTGCCAGTATGACCTTTATTAGTGATGCTAAACTTGATCACTTTACACCCTAGATTTCTCCCGTGTAAAGGTGTCATTTTTCCTATGTAACTAAGAAGTAATCTGTATACCTGTCCCTTGACTAAACCCTTCCCCTTCTTTTTCCCCTTACCCCGCTCCCCTCTGGTTGCTGTCAGTCTGTTCCTTGTTTCCATGCCTCTGGTTCTATTTTGCTTGAGTGTTTGTTTTGTTCATTAGGTTCCTCTTATAGATGAGATCACATGGTATTTGTCTTTCACCTCCTGGCTTATTTCACATAGAACAGCAATTTTTTTAAAAAGCTATCTGTAGAGTGATCCTTTGATATCATATGACTAGCCAGCCTCCAAACAACCTTTTACCTATTGTACATCATCCATCGATGACCCTTGATTGAAATAGTTATTATACTAGAAGTGGAAAATAGTGATTTTCTAATTCTGTCATTCCTTTAATCTTTATAAAATGACATTTATCTACAGAGAAGAGCTTTTGGAGAGTTTTCAAGTTTATTTTATATATTGATGAAATGAGGAGTCTCTCCATTGTCTAATCAGTTTGAACAAAGTTTTACTTCATATTTCTGGCACTTGGGATTGTGTCTGTGCAGGATCTTAGCAGGCATTTTGAGTATTATCACTGAGAATGCAAAAGGTAGGAGACAGTTGTCACTTTTTTAGTCGAGAAAAGAATGATGCTAGAGAGATGTGGCTGGAATTAGTACTTTCTAGAAAGTTCACTGTCCAATTTGGTAGCCACTAGCCACATGTAGCTATTTAAATTCAATTTTTAATTAATTAAAACTAAATAAAATTTAAAATGCAGTTCCTCAGAATCAGAGAAATGGATATCACATGGGGGGATTTCAGTGGGGAAGGGGGAGGGAGGAATGGGGAGAAAGGTACAGGGAAGAAGAAGCATAATTAATAGGCATAAAATGGATGGGGAGAGATAAAAATGGTATAGGAAACAGAGAAGTCAGAACTTATATGTACAACCCATGAACATGAACTAAGGGGGGGGGAATGCTGGAGGGTTGGAGGGTGCAGGGTGGAGGGGGGATATAGGGGGAAAATTGGGGAAACTATAATAGCATAATCAATAAAAAGTACTTTAAAAAAACCCTGTAGTCCTTGATGTAGGGATATGTATAAATTTCGTAACATGACCAGTAGAATTGACTTTCTGCAAATAAAAAGGATTTTATTTTACTCATTCACACACACACGCACACACGCACACACACACACTGCAGTTCCTTAGTCATATTAACAACATTTCTAGTGCTGAGCGGCCATATGTGGCTAGTGGCTACTATGCTGGACAGCGCAGATCTAGAACACTGCCATTATTGCAGAAAAGTTCTGTTGGACAGTGTGGATCTAGAATCATTCTTAAGTTCTCCCAAACAAAATGTTGAACTTCCTGAGTTTGGGATGAGATTTAGGTGGCTCTAATTTTGTGAGTTTATCCAGTTATTTCATTGTTTTGTGTTTTGTTGTTTTGATTCTAGCCTGGTCACATGGGCCCAGGGTGAATAGGAGTTTCACTGATGTTGCCACGGCTTGAGTGAAAATGGTCAAAACCTAGTCTTTATAAGTAATTCCTGTTGAACAGAATTTATTTTAATTTTTGCTCAACAATATTTTTCCCTCCTGGTAGAGATCAGTTAAAAGAAGAGGGGATAAATTTCCTTTGGCAGGTTTTATTGTATTTGACTTTATTTTCTTCATTGTAGTACAGGGCACTCTTCAGCCTTTTTTCCTACCAATAGGCTTGCTATTTCACCTAGGCTGATAAAGTCAGTTGGTTTTATCTGTACTGACATGAAAGCCATATACGAAGGCTAATATACCTGTTTCAAAATTCATGGTACAGAAAAAGAGAGATGATTAGTGCCAAATCTGAATGGCCATACTCTTGGGCATAATATACTTCAGGCCATTCATATCTAATAAACTCGTTGCTGCTGCCCTACAATAGCCTCTCTGTGGTTAGGTTAGGGGCTGTCGGGTTACCTGACATTCTGGTAAGCTATCTGGGAGACCCTGGGGTAACTGGCACCATGTCCCTCTAAATGTGCAGTGGGAGCACATCTGAGTCACTTAGTCTATCTATCATGAAGTAGCTTACAGAATCCACAGAACAAGGCCCATTATTGGATTCCTTAGCTGTTGGTTTTATAAATGCTGACGAAACTGCTATAGAAGACTTTTCTCTGTGTAATACACATTAAGAGACTCAAAATATGTGAATGTTCAGGACCAACAGCTAGGAATTCAAGTTGTGACCTCTCCTCTACCACTTTGGTACATTAGACACTTTGTGTGCACTGATGCTCTCGTATGACTTTTGTGGGCAGTCCTGGGACCCCTGAAGTAGATGGATTGCATGTCAAAAATTATCTGTGCTTAAAAGTCCCTGGATAATGTCCAGTTGTGAGGACAAGCCTCCAGCCTTTAGAAGCTCCTGCCTAGAAGCAGCTTATAGACACATAGCAAAGCCTACCTAATTTACCATGAAAGGTCCCATTAAACCTTAGGCCCATGGGGAAGAAATCAGGCATTGGGTACACTATGGGTTTTCACTAAGTGCTCAGAACAGTGTGAAAAATATGGGGTAACTCTTTCCTTTCCTTCTATAACCCTACCCTGTCCAAGGGCATGCACCTTTGGTTAGTGCTTGACAAGCATGAAATAAGAGAGGAGAGGTTGGCTTTGGAGTAGGGGTGCATCTATGTTGTCTTCTATTCCTCTTTTCCATTACTATTTTCTCTCAAGAAATATGCTGGGCATCACAGGTGGGGAAGAGGAAAGGAGAGGAGGAAAAGTAAGGCATACACACACACCTTTTGTTTCTGCTGTTCTGCTCATTGGAGTAAGAGCCCTGGTACTGAACTGCAGATAACACCCTGGTGAAGGACACTTGAGCTTGAAGAGAAGGCCATTCAGCACCTCTCTTCAAGTTCAAATCAGGCCTGCTGAACATTGTTCTGTTTGCCTTGTGTAATACCATATGTTCTTTGTGATACTGGAAGGAGTGAGGGAAGAAGAGAATTCTCCTGGCATCTTTGTTTTTTCCTGCATTTCCCCATGTTATCTATGTCATCTATGTCAGAATCAGGAAGGCACAGGAATAAAGAATTAACATATGCGTAGGGCAACAGTTGGTATGTTACTGAGCCAAGAACACACTTTTGTGGAATTAGTTATAAGCTTATTTTGCCACTTTGTTTTTTGCTTTTTGTGTTTAGTTGTTCATCTCACATATGTGACTCCTCAGATCATCTCTGCTGTAAGAGGATGTGGGGGCACCAGGATAAAAATTTTGAGATACACACATGCTGAAGTATCTAGAGGAAGTATACTTATTCCTGCAACTTTATTTTAATTCATCCAAAAAAATAAGATGGGGGGAGAGATGGATAGACATGTAATAAAGAAAATACAGCAAAATTTTAATGGTAGAATCTAGGTGGTGGGTATATAGGTGTTCACTATAAATTCTTTCAGCACTTCCTTGGATATATGAAAAGTTTCATAACAAAAGGTCAGGGAAATAAAAGGAGGTCAGGACAACAGTGAGAAGCAGTAGAGAGGAAAATGCCTGGTGCGGTGGGACCCACATTTTTATAATGGACAGTCTGGTGCAGGAAAGCAGATCAACAGTTGCCAGCTGGTGCTGTTCCCTAGAGGCCTTGCTTAGGGTGTAAGCACACAGGATTTATTGCTTCTCCTACCCTCTGAGATCTGATGTGGCATATAATATCTTTCTCATGATTTGCATGATAGCCTCTCTCTTCTTTTAGATACCCACTCCTTCTGCTTCAGGAAGATGGTCAGCCTCTTGCCAACTTTCAGCCAGAAAGCTTGCCCTGGTCCAAGCTAATACTCTCCATTTTTCTCCTTGTCTTTCTCCCTGGTGACTGATAGAGTTGGTGTTGACCCAGATCAAGACCCACCACCCAACAATGACAGCTTTCAAGTCTTACAAGGGGTAAGTCACAAGACATGCTTCTTCCCAGGGAAGACATTATTAAAAATAGCTAAATTTTATTGAGCATTTACTACACACCAGGCACTTTACGTGAATTCCCTCATTGTGATCTTGACAAGAACTTTATGAGGTATGTACTATTATCCCATTTTATGGATTAGAAACTGAAGTTTGGGAGTGTCAGTGAATTATATAAGGCCAGAGAATTAGAAAGTGGTGGAGTCAGGATTTGATCCCAGAGACAGTGTTCTTAAACAACATATTAAGGGGGTGGGCTGGCCAGAAAGAGTGTTTAAACTAAGTCCCTAACTCCCTATCTTCCACAAATGGGTAGATTGGTAATTGGTTCACTCCAACTTATTCTGAGTCTCTCAGTGGTACCCAGGCAAAGGAAGGAAAGGGATGTGATTGCAGGCTTTCCTGTTCTTCTAGTGCCTGGGATCCTTCAAGCTCTCCGAGTTTCCCTCCAACCCACCAATGACAGAGCAGCAGCCCTCACCCCTGTGTGGGCTGAAAGTCACAGCAAGACTAACAGTTAAGGCTTGCACAGGGCAGTAGCAGCAGTGACAGCATGGAACAGAGCATGAGAGAGGGAAGCTGTAGAGACAGTGAGTGGAAGAGCCCTATGGCAGCATTTAGTGTGACCACAGGGAAGAGTGGCTGTTGCAGCAGAGAATGTTGATGGCTCTTGGTTTGGCCATCTATAACATTTACTATTGCTGTTTAATAAACTGCCCCAAATGTAGGAGAATGAACAATTTCTCCTACTCATGGATTCTCTAGGTCAGGTATTTGGAAAGGGCCTAGTATGGATGGCTTCCTTTTGCTCCATGAAGGAGGCCAGGGGTTACCTAGATAAAGCTGGGGCTGGAATCATCCCAAGGTTGATTTGCTCCTGCACCTGGCTCCTGGGCTGGGAGGACTCACATAAGGACAGCTAACTAGAATACTGAATTGTGGCTTCTCCAGGTGACCTCAGGGAACTGGCCCCCTTATATGATGACTTATGGTTCCAAAAGCCAGTGTCCCAGCAAGCAAGGGGGAAGCTACATAGCCTTTTCTGACCTAACCTTACAAGTCTCACAGGATCACTTTTGTGACTTTCTATTGGTTACAACGAGTTGCTAGGGCTAGCCCAGATTCAAGAGGAGGGGGTAGAGACCATAACCTCTGAGTGGCAAGAGTGTCAACAAAGTGATAGACACATTTTTATTCTGTGGTATCATCCCTGTTCTGGGGCAGGCAGGATGATTTTGTCTCTAGGTTTTGCTCCTTTCCCAGGTTGGCATTTTCTGGGCAGGCCAAGTGGTAGAAACGAGAGTTATGGTGAGAGCAGAATTTTTTCCCAAAATGTTATTATTTCCCCTTGGGAGTCAAGAACAATTCTGAGCAGTATCAAAAACCCAGTGCTGAGCATAGTGCTGAGGCTGGTACCTGGGAGCTCGATAGGTGTTTGATGGGCAGATGCAAACATGACAGACCAATGCAGTAGGAAGCTTCATTGACCACATACATATGTTATCTGTGAAACCATGTCGATTGTTTCTCTTTCTTCTAACCAGCTTTGTTTTTTTAAATTATTTTATTGTTGTTCAATTACAATTGTCCGCATTTACCCCCCACCGCTCGTTCCTCACCCCAGCCATCCCCACCTCCTTCCCCTGCTCCCACACCTTCTTGGTTTTGTTCATGTGTCCTTTATAGTTGTTCCTGAAAACTCTCCTCCCCTTTCGCCCATTATCTTCTCCCACCTCCCCTCTGGTTACTGTCAAATTGTTCTTAATTTATATGTCTCTGGTTATATTTTGCTTGCTTGTTTGTTTTGTTGATTAGATTCCAGTTAAAGGTGAGATCATATGGTATTTGTCCCTCACCACCTGGCTTATTTCATTAGCATAACGCTCTCCAATGCCATCCATGCTGTTGCAGAGGGTAGGAGCACCTTCTTTCCTTCTGCTGTGTAGAATTCTATTGTGTGCATGTGCCACAGCTTTTTGATTCATTCATTTATTTACTGATGGGCACTTAAGTTGCTTCCAGCACTTGGCTACTGTAAATTGTGCTGCTGTGAACATTGGGGTGCATAGCTTCTTTTGGATTGGCGTTCCAGAGTTCTTAGGATATAATCCTAGCAGTGGAATTGCTGGTTCAAAAGACATTTCCATTTTTAGTTTTCTGAGGAAATTCCATGCTGTTTTCTACAGTGGCTGCACCAGTCTGCATTCCCACCAACAGTGCACTAGGGTTCCCTTTTCTCAACATCTTTTCCAACACTTGTTGTTTGTTGCTTTGTTTGTGATGGCCATTCTGACCGGTGTGAAGTGGTATCTCATTGTGGGTTTAATTTGCATCTCTCTTATAGCTAGTGATGCTGAATATCCTTTCATATGTCTCTGGACCCTCTGTATGTCCTCCTTGGTGAAATGTCTGTTCAAATCCCTTGCCCATTTTTTAATTGGGTTGCTTGTCTTCTTAGAGTGGAGTCATGTAAGTTAATTTTGGAGATCAAACCCTTGTCTGAGGTATCATTGGCAAATATTTTTTCCCCTATAGTTGGTTCTCTTTTCATTTTAATGCTGTTTTCTTTAGCCATGCAGAAGCTTTTTAATTTGATGAGGTCCCATTTGTTTATTCTTTCCTTTATGTCCCTTGCTCTAAGGGGATATATTGGTGAAAATATTGCTGCATGGAATGTCTGAGATTTCCCTGCCTGTGTTTTCGTCTAGGAATTTTATGGCGTCGTGACTTATATTTAAGTCTTTTATCCTCCTTGAATTTATTTTTGTGTGTGGTGTAAGTTGGTGATCGAGTTTCATTTTTTCACATGTAGCTGTCCAGTTCTCCCAACACCATTTGTTGAAGAGGCTCTTTTTACTCCAGTTTATGCTGCTGCCCCCTTTGTTAAATATTAATTGACCATAGAGATTTGGGTTTATTTCTGGGCTCTCTATTTTGTTTCATTGGTCCACGTGTCTGTTCTTATGCCAGTACCAGGCTGTTTGGATTGCAGTGGCCTTGTAATACAGTTTGATATCAGGTATTGTGATCCCTCCTACTTTGTTCTTCTTTCTCAAAATTGATGCAGCTATTCAGGGTCATTTATGGTTCCATATACATTTTTGAAGTGTTTGTTCTATATCTATGAAATATGCCATTGGTACTTTAATAGGGATTGCATTGAATCTATGAATTGTTTTGGGTAATATAGACATTTTGATGATGTTAATTCTTCCAATCCATGAACATAGTACATGCTTCCATTTGTTTGTGTCTTCCTTAATTTATTTCTTCAGTGTTGTATAGTTTTCTGAGTATAGGTCTTTCACCTCCTTGGTTAGGTTTATTCCTAGGTACTTTATTTTTCTTGTTGCTATATCAAATGGGATTTTTTTCCTGGTTTCTGTTTCTTATACTTCATTGTTGGTGTACAAAAATGCCTTTGATTTCTGAATATTGACTTTGTATCCTGCTGTTTTGCCAAATTCACTTACTGGGTTGAGTAATGATTTTGGTGGAGTCTGTAGGATTCTCTATTACACTATCATCTTCCAACCAGCTTTGAATTACACTTGTCATTGCACTTCATCCTAAATCCAGTCTACATATTTCACATTCCATAGGATCTTCTAAATGAGTACATCTACCAAATTACATGTAACAAGTGTTGCAAAATGTGGTTCTGCATGGGACCCAGGGTGTACTTTTCTGGTTTCTTTGTCTTTGAGGGTGGTCACAGCCTGATAAGGCATTCTTGGTGTTGAGGCCCCTTAAGGGACACAAAGCCATGACCACTGGAAGTTCTGGGCATTTTGGGAAGAGCTTTCAATGAGTTACATTGGAGATTTGGTACCCACTTCAGTGTTGCTTCAGAAGACCTTTGTGATTATAATAGAATTAGCTATTATACCAGTTGGGAATACATGGTGTCAATGAACTCTTTTTTGAAAAGTTGCTGTTTGACTCTAGCTTTGATTAAGGACCTTAGTAAACAGGATTCAGGAATTGTGCACTAGGAAACTAATTTAGAGTATAATAGTTTGGGAGATCCTGAGACTCACCCCCAAGAAAACCTGGGTAAAAAGTGTGATGGAGTTTTTGTTTCACTAAAAGGAAAACAGTGGTTCTGGTAGGATATGACTGCCCTATTCCAATGTATTCTCCACGGACCTATGGCTAGTCAATATTAATTTTATAAGAAAACCAGGCCAATTTCAGCTAGATAGCCAGGGTTTAGAGAGATTTCATTTTGACAGTTCATACCAGTCACACACCTCCCAGCCCTTTTCATGTTTGCCATTGCTCTTGCCTTTGAACTCAAGCATCTATAACAAGAAATAGGGAAATGGTTTGGTAGGTTTTATGCAGCTGAACTTATTATACATTTCATAGGAACTGTGTGTGGAGACAGTTGGCTTGTAACCAATCTCAGTAACATACTTGCTGTCATTTTTTCATGGAAATGTTTTAGAAAGTAGTGGGTCCTAAGTGCTGAGGGTTCTGGCAGTGCATTTAGTTCATGTAGTAACAGCAAAGATAGTGCCTCCTGCTCCAGGTGGGTAGACCTTCCTGGATGGGTCAACTCAGTGATTCAGTATTCCTGGCAGCTCCCCGGTGGACCCTTTGGGCCAAGTATAAAAGGGTGCAGCCACTTTTACTGCACTCCTAATTGGCCAGGCCTAGCTAGGAATTGTGTCACAGCTTCCCTTTAACTTCACTTCTTCCAAGTCTCACACACAGTCATGCAAAGGGCCCCTGAAGTCAGTTCCATTGGCATTTCAAGATTGCAGTCAGACTGGGGAAAAAAAGAACTTTAAGTTTGGTTCCCCAGGACACCTTCTAGAAATTTTTTTATTTCTCTAAATCTACTTGGCATGACCTTTTTGGTACAGTGAGCCACTAACAGCAGTGCTGTGAGTACTGAGTGGTCATGAGAAACATTAAACAGAAATAAATGGGCTTCTCATTTTTGGGTGAAACCCTGGGTTCTTGTAGTTTCCCCTGAAATGGATCCAGATCACACACAGTGTTGTCATAAAAGTGAAATCAGAGGTGGAAAAAGTCCAGATGTTTGTTCTCCATTAGAAAAGAAAGGGCAGTTCTCTTTACCTCATTTTTCTAAATCATCTTTCTAAAAACAAGTGATATTTGATGGGAAAGCATTTTTTATAGAGAGCACAATTTTCCTCACTGGTTTTTAGAAGATCAAGGTTATAAACAAGAGTCATGGCTACAGGGCTATAGAATATTAGCTTATGTGGGCAAAGGAAAGGAACTATTGGCTTGAACTTTCTTATGTTTCCTTCAATATTCTTTGACAGAAGCATAAGAATATTGTGGGTTGACTTTAGCTTCATGTTCCTGGCAGGTTTGACTCATTAGGACAAAACAAAACAAAAATCTTGGTTGCTTTGTTTCTCAGAGGTCTTGGTGACTTTGCAACCAAAACAAAAACAAGCACAGCTGGAGGCAAACTGCCCAGGCCTGGAGGTGGCCTCACACCCCATTCAAGTGGGGATGTTTCATGCCAAACCCAGCTGAGTTTTGTGTTGGCTGGACATGCAGACACATCATTCACTTCCTTCCGCAAGTTTACAGAAGAGCACTCATTGATGAACTTTAGCTAGGAGCCTGAATCTGAATTTATCCTGGCTTTATCATCTCAGCAGGACAAGGTCACAAGCAGGATATTAGTGAAATGTGGAGGAAAGGAAACCAGGGTGCTTACAGTACCTATGTGTTTGTATGTGTGTGTGTACACAAGTGTGAAAACTGCAGAAAATCAGCTGTTCATAGTTACATTGGCATATAACTTTCTGGGCAACTTGGATTTGTTTGTTTCTGGGTTTCCCTCCAGTGTTCCTCCAGGCTGAAATCTGATACCCAGTCACTTACATCTTTAACTTCACTTGCTGAGGTGCCTTTCCTCAAAAGCTGACTTTCTCACTCCTCTTCCACCATGCTTTTCTTTTTGTTCTGATTGCTTCCCTTGGGCTGCCTGTTTCTCCTTTCTGCTATTCTTTTCCCCCCTTAAAGTTCAAAATTAACATTAATTTATTTCATTTGACAAATACTTATTGAGTGTTAGGGTGGTTGGTGACATGAGCTGTGAAAGAATTCACAGACAAGAAAGTGCAGAAGGAAGTTATTTTACTTTCCCAAGGGAAGGAAAAGGCTAGGTGCTGACGGAGATGGATGGGTACCAGCACCAGCACCAGCCCTGAGGGGTGGGGGCTTTGATATTTTGCCAGGTAATGGAGCAGTTGTAGAGCAGGATGTTTCAGTTGGGCTGCAAATTGTTTCGATGTTATCTTTAGGTGCAGGGTCTGGTGGTCTGGTATGTCCTGTTCTGTAAGTTCCAGGAGCCTCAGTGCCTTCAGGGAGCTTCCAGTAATTTTCTAATCCTGAGGATAAGGGCTCATAAAACAATTAGGGCCAGTCATGTTTGGGGGTCTAACCAACTCTGGGAAAAAGGGCCTGAGAAAGTAGCTTTTGTCCTATTACTGAGCATCTGTTATATTTCAGACATTCAGGCTCTGTGAATACATCTGCAAACAAGCTAGAAGAATCTTTGTCCTTCAGAATTTGGGGACAGTGTGATAATGGAAGGGTAAGGGTGGAGAGTGGCAGAGGTGAGCTTCTGGAAGGCCTCATCTGCTTTTCTTCTAGGGACCATAGACCTATCCTTCTGCTGCTCCAATTGCCCCCACAGACCAGCAACCTGGGCATGACCAGGGTTTGTTAGTTATGCAGACTCTCAGGCTGCACTTTGACCCACTGAATCAGAATCTTCATTTTAACAAGGCTCCCAGGAGGGTTGTGTACACTCTACAGTAAGCACTGGGGAACTCTCTGTTCCCTATTTCATGCCCTTTTATCTCACTTTTGAGAAATCTTGGCCCCACCATCCCAAGGACATGAAAAAGGCCTGGATCTGGTTGCATCATTTTATTTGCTCTTTTGTTTTGCATTAGTTTTGTATTCCTGCTGTAACAAATTAGCATAAACTTAGCAGCTTAAAGCAACACTACCTTATAGTCCTGTAGGTCACATGTCTAGTGGACTCCACTGATTTCTCTGTTTCAGGTCTTTCAAAGCTGAAATCAAGTTATCTTCAGGGCAGGGACATTCAGGTCATTGGTAGAATTCAGTTTCATGCTCTTGTAGGACTGAGGCCCTGTTTCCTTCCTGGCTGTTGGCTGGGATGTCAAGGTCAGCTCCTAGAAGCACCTGCATTTTCTGGCTCATAGTCTCCTCCATGTTCAAAGCCAGAAATAGTGAAGCAAGTCCCTGTCATGCTTTGAATCTCTCCTGCATCTTCTTTCATCGCATCTCTGACTCTTTTGCCCACCTTGTCCAGTTTAAGGGTCCATGTGATTACATTGAATCCATCTGTAAAATCTTCAGTCCATCTACAAAGCCCCTTTTGCCATGTAATGTAACATATTCACAGGCTCTGGTGATTAGGATATAGAAATCTTTGGGGAACTGGTATTCTGCTCCATCTCTGAAAAACACATAAGCCATTCTCAATAATGCAATGACCTTAACTTAAAAAAAATCTTTCAACAATAAGAATAGAATAAGATTCAGTTCTACTCAGAAATTTACTACTTCTAGAAAAATTATTTTGAAAATAGAACCTTTTGCCACCCCTCAGTTCTTTGATCTGCTTTCTTTTTCTTCATCACATATATCACCATATATGTATCCCTCTGTCTCCCCCTCTGGAAATGTGCTCAAGGTGCAGTTGCTGGGTCTCACTCCTCTTTGTGTTTCTAGAACCCAGCATGGTACCTGGCAGACACAGTTGGTGCTTAGTCAATGTAGAAGAACTAGATACTGTTATATGCTCCACAAAATGGCAATAAGCAGAGTTGGTGGTATTTATTTTCTGAAGGGGCTTTTTCATTAATATTGCCAATAAAAAGTAAAAACAAATCCCTTATGTAACTCCTAAGAACAGACAATAGAATGGTGCTCACCAGGGGCTGGCAGAGTTGGGGAGATGTTTAAGGGTTTAAACTTGTAACTAAAAGATGAGTAACATCTTGAGAGCTAATGTGCAGCATAGTGAATATCAGCAATGCTGTATTATAAACTACACAGTTGCTAAGAGACTAGGTATTAATTGTTCTCACCACACAAAAAAAATGTTAATTACTGAGTTGATAGAGGTGTTAATTAATACTACAGTGGTAATTATACTGCATTATACAAATGTATGAAATCAACTCATTGTATACCTTAAATTTGCCTGATGTTATATATCAATTATATTTCTTTCTTTATTTTGATTTAATTTACTTAAAAATATTTTATTGTTTATGCTATTACTATTGTCCCAATTTTCCCCTTTTGTCTCCCTCCACCCAGCCTGCCCCCCACTTCCATAATCAGTCCCCTCACCATTATCCATCTCCATGGGTCATGCATGTATGTTCTATAACTGATCTCTTCATCTTCTTTTAATTAGTTCCCCTCCTGCCTCCCCTCTTACAGCTGTCAGTCTGTTCCATGATTGTATGCCTCTGATTCTATTTTGCTCATTAGTTTATTTTGTTCACTAGATTCCTCTTATTAGTGAGACCATATAGTATTTGCCTTTCAATTATATTTCAATTTAAACTTGTCCAGAGTCACACAGCAAGTCAATGACACAGTCATGGACAGAGCTAGGATTTGGAACCAGGCAGTCTATTGAGAAAGACTGTGATGTTTACTCTTAGACCTCTTGGAGTGCTCTTTTGCCTTTGAAACATTTCTCAGAAAAGACAACCTTGTGCACAGCCTTAAAAATGGAATAGGAATTGGCCAGGTAGCAGGAGAAGGTGAGAGGTAAACAAGGTGTTCCAGGTGCTAAAAGGCTACAAGCAGCCTGAGCTGAAGATATGGGGGTGTGAACCTTCTTGGTGGGAATGCAGGTTTTGAGAAGGGGTGTGGTGACAGAGCAAGTTCCTGCTTTTTCTACGGGTGTAGAACTTGAATGGAAATCCAAGAGTCTGCAAATGGAGCAGGGAAGGGGGGCCCTGACCATTGTAGGGTCGTCCTGCACCCACACTGACACCTGCTCAGTCCTATGCTTCTCAGACCCCACAGGAAGGATTCCACTGGCTTGTTTGTGATAAATAGCAGCCTAAATCAAGTTCTGAAGCAGTTGGTTATCTTCTGGGTCAGCTTACAGAATCACCCCTGTTCCACAGACCTCCCTTGATTTCCCCAAACCTCACCCTATATAGGTTTATCTAAGCTGCTCCTGTACTTAATCATGCTTCTGGCACCATCTCAGAATAAGAAGTTGTTTAACACCCCTGTTATAATGTTGTGCTTTTTATTTGCCCTGAATTTACCTCATGTAACCCGTTCAGGGCTATCTCTTTGTTTCTTACATTTCTGAGGTTACTTAATCTTATTTGTGGACTGCAGGCATATCTCTTTGCAGCTGAGAAGAACTTTTGTTAGTTTGTTTTTTAAAAAGCAGCATTTACTTTGCTTTACTCATTTTAATTGTCCCTCTTGGGGCTTATGTAAGTGTTCTGTCGCTTCCTTGACATGAGATGGCAAGAACTTAAGTGTTCCAGTTGATGACAATGAATTTTGGTTTGCAGAGGTGAGGATGACAGAGTAGGGGTTCATCACTTTTATTTTTGTTTTAGAGGAGCAGATGAAACTGGCTTTGGGGGACTTGTCTTGTGCCTGATGGTTTAGAGTATCCTTCCTGATGATGTTTACTACCTTTTTCATTTTTCTTCAGTAAAATTCTGCAGACACTTATAACTGAGAGCTTAGAACCTATCACTTTCCTTAGTGCTATCATTAGGCTAGCAGTTAATTACCTGAATGGAATGATTGTTGTCTGCAAATGGAGATATTTCTGTGCCCTCTTTCTTCCACATGAGTTATAAAAATGTGAAATTAACTTAGTTTCTGGAATCTGTCATTTTTATATCCTCATCCACAGGAGGGCCCATTTGACTAAGCCATTTCAACACAGGGTGGTGCAAAAGTAGGTTTATAGTTGTTGAGTATGTGAAACAGAGTTTATTCTTATATTATTAATTATTGTAGTATTTTCTTTTTTTTTTTTAGTATCTTTCATATGAACAACTTTAAACCTATTTTGCCCCGTCCTGTATTCATCACTAAACATTCCTTAAATACCATGGGGACTTCATTAAAAAAAATAATCTTCACTATTGGAAATATTAGGAATTTAAATAGTGTGTGCTGATGTCCCTCCCTCTACTTGCCTATGTGCTTAGCTTTTCAGAGGTCTCAAAGTAGTCCTAGAACCTGTATTTCTATTATGGGTAGAATTTATACCCACTGTGATTTAAAACTACTTGTAATTGTAGCTAAACTTTTATTTGGTGATTGCTGATTGTCTCTCACTTGGAGAGTTGCCTCTCCCTATAACATTCAAGAGAATTATGATAAAAATGGCTGAGCTTCCCAAGCAGTCTGTACTCTCAGCTTGTCATCCAGCAACATAGAACCCCAGCTGTGCCCTCAAATTGCTGTAATCAATCCACTTTTTAAATTAATTGTCCTGCTCATAATACTTGCACAGAACAGATTTCTTAAATCTCAAATGAAAGTTTGATTTTGCCAGTTATTTTCAAAATTAAGTGATGGAGATGTTTGAATTGAAGAGGCATGAGAGGAATAGTAAAGGAACTTACTATGTGAGGGTAGATAAAAGAACAGAAATTGTAGTTCTGGCTCCATTTCCCCTGCCCAACACCCCCATCTTCCCAAAGTGCGTAGGGAAAGTTACTGCATAATTTGGAACATAATGCAGGTGCCTGGGTCAGGACCAGCAAGAGTCTTTGGCAGGTTTGTCAGGAAATTCAACGAACTGCGGATTACCCAGACCAGTTTTGGGGGACCTGGAAAGTTGGTTTTACAGAAGCTTTCTTTAATATTCTCTATAAACCAATTTTGGCCTGTTAGGGTCTAGAATACTTTGCAATAATTAATCTGCTGAAAGGCACTTCAGGGAAAATTACAATAAGAATGCCAAAAGAAATTTTGTATTACTTTGAGTTCATCTACCTACAGATATAGCCAAGTTGTTTCACTTTGGGGACTGATGTGCCTGTCTTTCAAATCTATTCAATTTCCTTTAAAAATATTACCTCCCAATATATGAAGAGGGACCCCCCAAAACAGAATTATCTTCTGGAGGGCGGGTCCCTTGTAGTACGGGCTCCCCCTTCTATGTGAGTGTTGTAGGAACCCATCTGTATCGGTGGACCGGCTGGCATTGTTCTGAGAGGCTGTGTTTGGTTTCAGTAAATTTTTAAGTATATTTTATTTATTATGCTATTACAGTTTTCCCAGTTTTTTCTACCCTTTATCCAACCTCTACCCTGTACCCCCAGCCCTCCAGCCTTCCCCACCTTACTTCATGTCTGTGGATTATACACATAAGTTCTTTGACTTCTCTGTTTTCTGCACCATTCTTAACCTCTCCCTGTCTATTTTATGCCTACCAATTATGCTTCTTATTCCCTGTACCCTTCTCTCACCATTCCCCTCCCCCTCCCCACTGATAACCCTCCATGTGATCTCTATTTCTGTGATTCTGCTCCTGTTCTAGTTGTTTGCTTAGTCTGTTTTTGTTTTTAGGTTCAGTTGTTGATAGTTGTGAGTCCATTGTCATTTTACTGTTCATAGTTTTGATCTTCTTTTTCTTAGATAAGTCCCTTTAACATTTCATGCAATAAGGGCTTGGTGATGATGAACTCCTTTAACTTGACCTTATCTGGGAAGCACCTAATCTGTCCTTCCATTCTAAATGATAGCTATTCTGGATAGAATAATTCTAGATGGAGTTCCTTGCCTTTCATGACTTTGAACACTTATTTCTAGCCCCTTCTTGCCTGTAAGGTTTCTGTTGAGAAATCAGCTGAGAGTCTTATGGGAACTCCTTTGCAGGTCACTCTCTCCTTTTCTCTTGTGGCTTTTAATATTCTCTGTTTATCTTTAATCTTGGGTAACTTAATGATGATGTGTCTTGGTGTGTACTTCTTTGGGTCCAATTTCTTTGGGACTCACTGGGCTTCCTGGACTTCCTGGAAGTCTATCTCCTTTTCCAGATTGGGGAAGTTTTCCTTCATTATTTGTTCAAATAAGTTTTCAACTTCTTGTTCTCGTTCTTTTCCTTCTGGTACCCCTATAATTCAGAAGTTAGAGCACCTAAAGTTGTCCCATAGGTTCCTAGGCCTCACCTCATTTTTCTGAATTCTTGTTTCTTCATTCTGTTCTAGTTGAATTTTTATTTCTTTGTTCTGTTCCAAACCGTTCATTTGAACCTCAGTTTCCTTTCCTTCACTGTTGGTTTCCTGTATATTTTCCTTTATTTTGCTTTAGATAGCCTTCATTTCTTCGTTCATTTTGTAACTGGGCTCAATCATCTCAGTGAGCATCCTGATTACCAGTTTTTGAACTCTGCACCAGATAGGTTGGCTATATCTATCCTTGTCGCTTAGCTCTTTTTCTGGCGTTTTGATCTGTTCTTTCATTTGGGCCATATTTCTTTGTCTCAGTGCACCTGTTATGTTGTAAGGGGGCAGGGCCTTAGGTGTTCGCCAGGGCATGACAACCCTGGTTGCTGTAAGCTGGTGCTGTCTGTGGGGGAGTGGTCAGAGAAGGAACATGCTGTTAGCTCACTTCTCCATTCTAGCCCCACTTTCCAATGAACTTTCCTGTGAGACTGGGAGTTTCTCCTGCCATGGCAACCCCTGCGGTAGTTTTCACGTAGCTTTGAGTCTTTAGTTTCCTATTCAGTCAGCCCTGCCTCACCCACATGGTCCACTGCCTTGCTACCTGTCCTCTTCACTGGGCTGCCTCTCTCTGCCACTCCTGCTGGTCTGGGTGAATGTTTCTTGAACACTTTGGTTGTCAGAGTTCCATGCAGTTTGGTTTTCTGGCACTTCTGGTTGTTTATTAGTTTTAGATTGGCTGTTATCCTTCTTTTAGTTGTGAGAGGAAGTGAAGCATTTCTACCTATGCTTCCATCTTGGCTGGAACTCCTGGCTTCAGTGATTTTTTTTTTGAAGACTCTTTCAATGCGTTTGCTCATTTCATGATGGGTGATTTATGAGCATACCTGCCCACATATGCTGAGTGTTCAGCGGTTTTTGGCCAAAATTGCATGACCCCCATGCACCACCCTCCCTACACACCCCATCTTGCCCCAAGTGACTTTTTTTTTGTTTCCCTGGATGAAAAAAGCTCTCAAACAGAAATGTTTGCAGATGTAAAGGAGGTGAAACATAAAATAGCAGAAGCACTAAAAGGTATCAAAATTGACAAGTTCAAAAATGGTTTTGAGAAGTGGGAAAAACATTACAATCAGTGCATTGTATCAAATGGAGAGTACTTTGAAGGTGACTGAAGTTTAAACATGTAAGAACAAATACATATTTTTTTATAAATAAATTCTGGTCTTTTGGTCCTCCTTGTAACTTTGATACTCTGGTGATACAGGATGTTTGATTTATATATATCAAAATAATTTAAATCTATGCTTAAAAAAGCTTTTCCCCTTTATTTCAATCCTGTTTTACAACTAATCATGTTTTATTTGTTCCTAGGATGGTCCAGATTCCACTGGAGGAAACCGGACAAAGCAGGAGAGTGCGTGGCTATTCAGGCTATGGTACAGCTTTGACCACAAGTATCCTTTTACCTGGTTTCCCTGAAACATTGATGATGAAATCCTCTTGTTGAGTTGCCAGTGAATGACTTCTGATAAGTAAGGAAAGATGTGTGCTTGCTACAATGTAATCAATCCTCTCTTGGGACTCTGGCAGTGACCATTCAACCACAGGTAGTCCTGGTGAGCATCTCTCTGGCCAAGAGGAACATCTGTACATCATTAGGTTAGTCCACTCATAGCCTGGTAGACTCATGTGGTTCTTCAGAGGTTTGTGTACAAGAGGAATATACATTTGTAGGTGAATTGGTGTAGTGAAGAAGGCAAGTGGAGCTTGGGGAGTGTGGAGAGGCTAATTTATTTTATTTTTTATAAGTATATTTTATTGATTATGCTATTACAGTTGTCCCATTTTTTTCTCCCTTTTATTCCCCTCCACCCTGTACCTGCATCCTACCAGCATTCCCTCCCTTAGTTCATGTCCATGAGTCATACATATAAGTTCTTTGGCTTCTTCATTTCCTATACTATTCTTAACCTCCCACTGTCTATTTTGTACATACCAATTATTCTTCTTATTCCCTGTACCTTTTCCCCCATTCTCCCCCTGGCCCCTCCCCACAGATAACCCTCCATGTGATCTCTATTTCTATGATTCTGTTCCTGTTCTAGTTGTTTGCTTAGCTTGTTTTTGTTTTTAGGTTCAGTTGTTGATTATTGTGAGTTTGTTGTCATTTTACTGTTCATAGTGTTGATCTTCTTCTATTTCTTGAAAAGTCCCTTTAACATTTCATATAATAACAGCTTGGTGATGATGAATTCCTTTAACTTCACCTTATCTAGGAAGCACTTTATCTGCCCTTCCATTCTAGCTGAGAGCTTTGCTGGAGAGAGTAATCTTGGATGTAGGTCCTTGCCTTTCATGACTTGGAATACTTCTTTCCAGCCCCTTCTTGTCTGCAAGATTTCTTTTGAGAAATCAGCTCATAGCCTAATGGGAACTCCTTTGTAGGTAACTGTCTCCTTTTCTCTTGTTGCTTTTAAGATTCTCTCCTTATCTTTAATTTTAGCAAAGGTAATTATGATATGCCTTGGTGTGTTCCTCCTTGGGTCCAACTTCTTTGGACCTCTCTGAGCTTCTAGGACTTCCTAGAAGTCTATTTCCTTTGCCAGATTGGGGAGGTTTTCCTTCATTAGTTTCTCAAATAAGTTTTCAATTTCTTGCTCTTCCTCTTCTTCTTCTGGCACCCCTATGATTTGGATGTTGGAATGTTTAAAGTTGTCCCAGAAGTTCCTAAGCCTCTCCTCATTTTTTGAATTCTTGCTTCTTCATTCTGTTCTGATTGAATGTTTATTTCTTCTTTCTGGTCCATACCATTGATTTGAGTCCCGGTTTCCTTCCCTTCACTGTTGGTTCCCTGTACATTTTCCTTTATTTCACTTTGCATAGTCTGCACATCTTCCTCCATTTTGCGACCATGCTCAACCAGTTCTGTGAGCATCCTGATTATTAATGTTTTGAACTCTGCATCTGATAGGTTGGCTATCTCTTCATCACTTAGTTCTATTTTTGGAGCTTTGATCTGTTCTTTCATTTGGGCCGTGTTTCTTTGTCTTGGTGTACCTGTTACATACTAAGAGGCGGATTGTTAAGTATTTGTCAGGGTGGGGTAACTCACTTCACTGCATTGTGCCCTGTATGTGGGGAGGGGTCAGAGAGGGAACAGTGCTTGCTTGGCTCTTCACAGGCTTTCAGTCACTTCCTCCACTACCCACAAGCAAATTAGGCCCTTCTGGTGCTGATTCCCAGGTGAGTGGTTTTGTGTATGTTCCAGGATCCTTTGGTTCTCTTCAACAAGCTCTCCTGTAAGGCTGGCAGTCTTTTCCACCACCACAACCCCTACAGGATTTTACAGCTAGAGGTTCTGAGGCTTTCTTTTCCCATACTGAAACCCTGGGTTGCACGGTCTGTGTTGCTTCCTGGTTGTTCCTCCCAGTTTATCCACATGCAAATGTGGGGCCACCTGGTCTGCCAGCTGCTACCTTGCTATGCACCCTCTGCACTTCAGCTGCAGGTCTCCACCCCTTCTACCAGTCTTAATGAGTGTTTCTTCTTTAACTCCTTGGTTTTCAGACTTCCATACAGTTCAGTTTTCTGGTAGATCTGGTTGCTTATTGTTTTTAAATTTGTTGTTTTCCTTCTTTTGGTTTTGCAAGGAGGCAAAGTGTATCTACTTATGCCTCCATCTTGGTCAGAAGTTGGGAGGCTAATTTCTAACAACTGAATCTACTCTAGCCAAGTCTGATACAGTCCTTAACTGGGCGACATGCAGAATAGACTCTGGTATAGTAGATTTACTTGATCCCAGGTGAGAATTAACAACCAAAAAGTTAAACTTTTATGGTTTCTTGAGTTGACATAGTGATCAAATAGGCATGTAGCTAGCTTAAATATGGTCTTTGGAGAGTTGGAAAATGTTTCATATTTTTTATTGAAGTATAAGATACATATAGAAAAGTATACAAGTCATAAGTCAGTAAATTATCACAAAATAAACACACTTATTTAACCCAAAACAGGTCAAGAAACATGCAATTACCAGGTCTCCTCATGCCATAACCCAGTAACTATCCCTTACTCTTCCCTAAATATAACTACTCTCCTGACTTCTAGCAATACTTAATAGTTTTACCTGTTTTTTAGTTTTGCATAAATGGGATTATAGAATGTGTGTATGTGTGTATAATATATGTTAGTGTCTGGTTTATTTGAGTTGACATCATTTGTGTGATTCATCCATGTTGCCACATGTACCTCTAGTTCATCTGTTTTCATTGTTATATGGTATTTCATTGTCTGAATATATCATAATTTATTTATCTACTGTTGATGAACATGTAGATTGCTTCTGCTTTGGAGCTGCTGAAAGATAGTGCTATGAATACTCCTATACATGATTTTTGGTTCATGTTTACATGCATTTTTGTCGGGAATATACCCAGGAGTGAAATTGCTGGATCATAGGACATGAACTGGTTCAACTTTAGATAAAAGTGCTAAACAGTTTTACAAAATGATGGTACCTCTTTACACAAGCACCTATAGTATATGAGAGTTCTAGTTGCTTCACATCTTTACTGACAATTGGGTTTGTCAGTGTTATTAATTTTAGCCACTCCAGTGGGTTTATAGTGGCATTTCATGATGGTTTTAATTTGCATTTGTCTGATGACTAATAAGTTTGAGCACTTTTGGATAGATTTACTGACCACTTGGTATGTTCCTTTATGAAACATCTGTTCAAGTCTCTCAACATTTTTTCTTTGGATTGTCTGCCTTTCTCTTACTAATTTGTAAGAGTTCCTCATATATTCTGGAATATATATATATATTTATATATATATATATATAATCATATTATTTGCTGGGCTTAGTATTTTGCTAATTATATGTGATAAAAATAACTTTTCTACTTTTGACTTGCATCACTTTTTACTTTTAAACAGAATCTTGATGTACAAAAGGTCTTCATCTGATTTACTGATCTTTTCTATTCTGGTTAGTACTCTTTGTGTCCTGTTTGGGAAGCCTTTGTCTACCCCAAAGTCATGAAGCCAATTTCCTGTGTTATATTTTAGAAGCATTATTTTTTCTTTTTTGCATCTTTTTTTTTTAGAGACAGACATGGGCAATGAAAAAGTATACATATAATTTGAGTTGTTCTAGATGAGGTTATCATTCTTCAGATATAATTTAACTTACTGGCATCAGTGAGTAGGTTTACGGCATTAGCAATTGTGGATCACTTTAGTCCAATCAGGAATGAAAGTGATTTGAAGCTGGGCTTCAGTTACTGGGAAGGGTTAGTCTGTTTTCTGTTTAGCCTTTTTTCTAGAGTTCTGCCCTAGAGCCTAGGGTGTTTACATAGTTGTCCTCAGAAGGCCCTGGACAACAGTTTTTGTTAGATGTACTATCTTTTTGAGTCATCCAGATGCTCTGTTTAGTTGCTGAGGTGCCTGTAAGGAAAATGTGTCTTAACAAGTTCAAGGCTCACCTCTTGGGTTTCTTTCCCCAGATTCCGTCTCTCTTCATTGCCATGGTAGCTTTCTGATGCATTAAGCAGAAGCTTTTGTTGTGTTCTTTCTTGTGTTATTTTGCCCAGCTTTTCTATTTGTTCTCGGTTAAAAAGGTGGTTTAAATTACTGTTTGCTATTGTTTGCTATTAACTGAAATAGACCCTCCAGGGAATCTCAAAGCCATATGAACTTCATCTACATTGTAGTCCATAATGCATGTTACTCACTAGGCTTAGAAAGGATATAGAGAAAATTGGAGAGAGTTCCCAGGAGGGTGACAAAATGCTAAAGTGATAAGAAGTTGATTCTTGTGAGCATTTAATACTCCACTTTCAACAGTGAGAGATGAACTAGATAGAAAATCAATAAGGAATCATTGGACTTGAAGTACATTTTAGATCAAATAAACCTAATAGACATGCACAGAACATTCCATCTAATAGCAAAAATGTATATTCTTCTCAAGTGCTCATGGAACATTCTCTAGGATAGATCTATATGTCAGATTACAAAACAAGTCTTAGAAAATTTAAGAAGATTGAAATCATATCAAGTATCTTTTCTGACCACAATGGTATAAAACTTAAATTGATTAACAGGAGGAAAACTGGAAACTTTACAAATATATATTCATTAAATAACACATTCCTGAACAGAACAATAAGTGGGTGGACATTAAGTAATACACTCTTCAATAACCAATGGATAAATGAAGAAATCAGAAGGGAAATCAAAACAATATCTCGAGACAAATGAAGACACTACATAACAAAACATGCACACCAAGGCACATCATAGTTACATTACCCAAGATTAAAGATAAGGAGAGAGCAGCAAGAGAAAAGGAGACAGTTACCTACAAGGGAGTTCCCACAAGACTAGCAGCTGATTTCTCCACAGAAACCTTGCAGGCAAGAAGGGGCTGGAAAGAAGTATTCCAAGTCATGAAAGGCAAGGACCTATATCCCAGATTGCTCTATCCAGCAAAACTTTCATTTAGAATGGAAGAGCAGATAAACTGCTTCTCAGATAGGGTCAATTTAAAGGAATTCATCATCACCAAACCCTTATTACATGAAATCTTACAGGGATTTAAGAAAAAGAAGATCAAACCTATGAACATTAAAATGGCAGTAAATTCTTAACTACCAACAATTGAATATAAAAAACAAACTGAGAAAACCAGCAAAACAAAAACAGACTCATAGATATGAAGATCATTTGTAGGGTTATCAGTTGAGAGGGGGAAATGGGAAAATGAGGAGAAAGATGCAGGAATTAAGAAGTACAAATTAGTAGGTACAGAACAGACAGGAGGGTGCTAAGAATAGCATAGGAAATGGAGAAGCCAAAGAACTTATATGTACAACCCATGGACATGAACTAAGGTGGGGATTGGTGGAGGTAATGGGGGGTACCAGGTAGAGAGGGGAAAAGGGGGAAAATTGGGACAACTATACTAACATAATCAGTAAAATATTTTAAATAAATAAGAAATGAAAAAGTAGGCATTACAACTGATACCACAGAAATACAAGGGGTCAAAAGAGACTGCTATAAATAATTATATACCAAAAATCTGATGACCTAGAAAAAATGGATAATTGCTTTTGTTACCTGTACTCGTATGTTCATAGCAACATTATTCACAGTAGTCAAAATAGGGAAACAACTTAAGTGTCAGTCAATGCATGAATGGATAAAGAAAATGTGTATAAATACAATGGGGGTATTATTCAGGTTTAAAAATGAAGGAAATTTGTCCATTTGGGATAACAAAATTGAATGTTAGCATACTGTTGTGCATTATCAGAGTTCTAGGATGAAAAGAGAAAGTCTGAGTCTGGAATTCTACACCCAAACTGCTAATCAAAAATGAGCAAAAAAAAAAGTGTGGTTTTTTGGCATGCAAGAATTCATAAAGTTCAGCACTATGCAGACAGTGTAAGAAGGGGTAAAAAACAACATAAGGATCAAACAAAACAAAACCCAACTAAGGGGACAATGTTGAAGAAGCAGTGATTTGTTATAACCCAGAAGAAGTGAGCAAGATCAAAAAGAAATTTAAAGAAGATTCTTTATTTAGCAAGACACTCAAATGCTCTATTCTAACAAAGTTTAAATGACATTGTATTGCCCTTCCTTTAATAGTGTTCTAACCGTCTTATTACAAATGCTTCTCATTGTTTTTTAACATTTAGATTCAATCCATAGACAAAGCATAGGAGATTTACTTATTGGTTATAAAATAGAATGCAAATTTTATATATCTGCATTATAAAATTAATTATAATAAATATTAGGAAGGAAAAAAGTTGAAGAGGCAGGAGTGTAAATGAATTAAATTTGCCACCCTTCATAGGAAGCAGTTAAAAGCACCTGACTAAAGTTTATAAATCAAGAAATAGGAGAAAAGTGTATTCTATACAGTTGTAATGGTAATTAACAAAACCACTGAGTGGGAGAGAGACTTGATATTTCATTTTTCCCTTCCAACAATCTGAATATTTAAAATTTTCTATGTAATTTTTTTTCTTTTAAAGATGTTATTAGAGGCTTTTCTGTATTTGGGGAAGAGAGAGCTTGTCTTTAACTGCCTGAGGCAGGAAACTGAGAGGTAGCCTCTGAGTTCCCCTGTGACTCTTATATTAGTCATTCTAGAAATCCAGCTGCTTTCAGCTTCTGAATTAAAGGTACAGGAGAACTGATAGGCCTGTAGAGGCTGTTCCCAGGAATGAGGTTAGAGGATAGGTGTCAAAGGGAGTTTGTTCAGTTCGTAAAGAATTTCAGCAGTCTGGCTGGGTGGTTCAGTTCGTTGGAGTATCTTCCTATACACCAAAAGGTTGCGGGTTCAATCTCCAGTCAGGGCACATATGGAAGGTAACTGATCTCTATCTCTATCAATCTCCCTCTCCTCCCTCCCTCCCTCCCTCCCTTCCTCCCTCCCTCCCTCCCTCTCCCTCTCCCTATCCCTTTCCCTCTCCCTCTCTCCTGCTCCCTCCTACCCTTCTTCTCTCTCTAAAATCAATAAATATATCCTCAGGTGAGGATTTAAAAAAAGAATTTCACCAGAGCCCACACATCCTTCTTTGTTGAATAATTCTGAACTAGAAGTGTGCCTCTGGGTCTCCCTTATACCTCCTCCTATAAAGAAGCCTTTTCTTTCTTGTGCTGTTCTAAATGACGACAGGAATTGATGATGCTTGAAGTAGTCATTCTCTTGTGTACAGATGGCTGTGACGCATTCTCACCTTCCTTTAAAGTCCCTTTTGGCTATTCCTGCATTTGAAGTAGCCATGTTGAGTTTTCACCTTTTCTACATATTGCTTAGGCTGTGGGTATCAGGAATGGTCATGGGTCTAACATTAATATAACATGTGCTTCATCATACTTCCAACACAGTGTCATACATTTGGCAGCACAAATATCTACACACTGACAAACCCTGATCTTTCTACATAACAGCTAACCTTCATGTTAGAATAGTAGTCTCAACCAAGGGTGAGTTTGCTTCTCAGGGGACATTTGGGAATGTCTTGGGTCATTTTTATTGTTACACCTGGAGAGGGGGTGGTGGTGCTACTGGTATCTTGTGGGTAGAGGCCAGGGATGCTGCTAGACTTTTTACAATGCAGGACAGCCCCTTATAACAAAGAATGATCTGGCCCAAAATGTCGATGGTTAATAGTCCTGTATGGGAAGTTGGGAGATTTAGGTCTGAGCAACCTTAGTGAAATAATTTCACTTTGCTAAGTCTCAGTTTCCTCCTTTGTAGTATAGCTCCAGGTTACATATAAGGTCCTGTCCACCTTGACTGTTTCCATCATGTGACCTCGGAGCAGAGTGGTTTAACAAGAGTCCTTACAGAGAACCCTGGGCAGAGGGACACAGGGGCTGTAACATCTTCCTTCATTCCAGGTGAACTGTCTCCTGTTTCTAAGATGTGAGCTGGTTGTGTGTCAAAAGCTGGAATGTCGATTGAAAGCAAAATTCTCATTGAACATAAAAGAAGGGAGAAGGGTATTCTAATTAACCAAATAATCTTTTTGACTGAAAATTGGTAATCACAAACCTGAGAGAATTAAGTTAACTCTAAAGGCTGATGGAGCATAATTTAATCTGTGATTCAGGTAGAGACCCATGTGGCTCAGTTGGTTGGGTGTCAGCCAGGAAAACTAAAAGTTGCAGGTTCAATTCCAGGTCAGGGCACATGCCTAGGTTTCAGGTTTGTTCCTGGGGCATGTACGAGAGGCAGCCGATCAGTGTTTCTCTCTCATATTGATGTTACTGTTCCTCTGTTTCTTTCTAAAAAAACTAATAAATAAAATAATAATTGATTCAGATTGTTGTGGACTACAAGTATTATCATACCTCAGAGATATTGCAGGTTCAGTTCTAGGCCACCACAAAAAAGGAGTAATAATATTTTTGCTGGTGGTGGATCTTGCCTTCAGCTTGTAAAAAGTTGCAACATCTGTGAAGTGCAATAAAGAGAAGCACAGTAGACTGAGGTATGACTGTGTTTTCTGTATTGTACTGGTACAATGGGGGAAAGAGGCTTTTTGTGGGTAGAATGTCAGATGATTTAGTTGTTGGGAATTCTAAACACATTTTGTTGAGTATGTGTTTTCTTTGCAGACATTTTTCCTTAATTCTCTTTTTAAAGTTACTTGAAGCCAATCCTCACACACAGTGGCCCCCCATTAACCAACACTCTCCCAGCCTGGTGTGGCTTGCTGGCTCGATGTCTGACCAGTCCCCAGGTGTATGATGTAAGTACATTCAGGGCTGCATTCCTGTTCAGCCTCCAAATTCACAGATATTGCTTCTCCAATAGGGTGATTACAAATGGCCAGCTTACATATGCTTAATACATTTTGCACAGCAATAGAGAAAACTTTTACCAGGGTTATGGGATTCCTGAACATCAGCACCTATTACGTGGTAGAGAGAACACTGAATTTGGAATCAGAACAACTAGATCAGTAGGTTGAAAAGTTAGTATTATTATTTCTAATCCTGCTGATAGCTTAATAAAGCTGTTTTTTTTTCCCTGAATGCAAATAGTTTGCTCAGTTTGGACCTGTGTCTAAAGTGACAGTGTGGGTCATTTGCATTTTTTTAATCTTCAGAAACAGGGCAGGCACTACCTGGAATCACCACATATCGCACTATTGAAGTTCCAACTGATTACACCCTTCAATCTTATGTTTCATTGGCTTTGCAGGTTTCTTTGCCTGTAGGCTCTAGTCTCTTTTAAACAGTTTCTAAAGCCTTTCATCTTAATTAGGTTTTATAATGGCCACTTTTCATGTCTATGTAATAGTATGAGAACTAACCCACTATTAAAACTTTATAAAAACCTTATCTAATTTGATGCTTACCAGCTATTCCCTTGCTCATTGATTATGGGCATCTAAACTAGTTTGAATTCAGCATAAGCTCGGTAAACTTTCAAAAACTTAAACTGAAAGTACTTCCCTCACAATTTGACAGCCTACCAAGGTTTGCTTTCTGGGGTAATGTTTGGGCTATGACTCCCCACAATCAGCCCAAGATGGGGTGACTTACGCTACAAGGAAGAATTACCCTCCATGCTGCTGCTGCTGTTTTGTGGCTAGAGTCCTGACCAGAGACTCAGTTAGCTCCAGAGAGAGAGAGAGAGTGGGAACAAAGAGTCTTTGAAAACTTAACTGAGGAACCCAAATGGGAGATAGTGGATGGACTCCCCACAGATGGGTGATGGTCTTGGACTGGGCCACTGTCATGGCTGTTTGACATGCTGTTGTGTGGTCTTCACTTATCATCTATACAATGTTTGTACATCAAGTTTATTTGGGAGATATCTAAAATGTTCATTATTCACCCTTTCCACTAATTCCAAACTGCTTAAATTTGTTATCTGCATAGAAAATGTAATCCACTTAAAAAAACAACCTCTAGTTATTTAAAATGTGTATGTTCCCACAATACACTTGTTTGCAGGCTGCGTTTTCATAGCAGCCTGCAGTGGACAGCTAGTTATATAATTATACAGACCTTTGGCTTAACCAAACTTTTGTTGATCCTGTTATCTAGAATTCAAGGGAGTAGACTGATCTCATCATCTGGATACAACTTTCATTAAGCTCTTGAAGATCCCTCTCCACTGGGTTTTATTACTATGTCCTTGTTTCTGAATGACCTTTCCTTGGGTACCATTTGTATGGGCTTGTGAATTTCATAATGGAATGGATCAACCTTATCTTTTGTCTTGTTGGTGAATTTTTGCCCTGCTTCCCACTGCAAGGGGTCAGAGAAGGCCATAAAGGGCTCCAACTGTGTTTCCTCTGTGCAGAATTACCCTCAAATGCAGTTTTCTCAGATTCCTCTTTCCCTGTGACACTCCAAACTTAGAAAGCATGAAATATGTGCTGAAGAGTCTCCTCCTGAAATTAGGGTGCTAAGAGTCCTGGGAGAGGTGTTTTGACAGAGATGAACAAAAATATTTAGCACAAGTATGAACTGGAGAAATGGAACGTGCTAAAACAGGGAACATGATGTCATTTGTTGTTAAGAAAACTATCACAGGGAAGACAAGAGTTTCAGAACGTTCTAAACAGTGACAGGAGGAAATTGGGGGAGTTTGGAGCAAGTTTTACAATTTCCCTTTGCTTGACTAGAGGACTCTTATTTAATTACACATTTGCATCCTGCCTCAATCCAGTAAAGATCTGAGGCAGAAAGCAAGAGGAATTTGCATGTTTGCCTGTTAAAAAAGATGGAGCATTGGTTAAGTGGAGTCAGACTGTGGAGTTTGGAGAAATCAACATCACTGAGAAACAGCAAAGAACAGAAATGTGCTTGTCACCAGTAAGTGCACAGAGGTGGGCTGGGACAGGAGAAGTGAGGTATGCAGAACCCAAGAGTCCTCCCTAGGTCACTGCATTTAACAGACATTCATCTAGCAACTACTACGAGTTAAGCACCCCAAGGAAGGGTGTTGAGAGAAGGAGAAGGAGGTCACTGCCCTTTGGTGATTCCTTATCTAGATGGGGAATCCAGGCATGGACACAGGAGAATCTGCCTGTGGACTTGGGCAGCATGACTGAGTGAGGGCCATGAGGCTGCCAGAGAGGCAAGTTCAGGTCCTACACCAAGGAGGCCATTTTGTGTAGAGGACAGGATACAGGGCTTCAGATATGCTCTGAAGGGTAGATAGGAAATAGGAGAGAAAGAGCAGTTTTTAAAACTGTTTGCCATTTAAGAAGGAAGTCCAAGGCTTTGGCAGTCATGCAGTGGGGGGTAGGGGAGCACACCACCCCTTGTTTTTTGGCATGTTGAACACATTGGGGAGTGAAAGGTTGTATCTGACCTCACGCTGCTTCCTGACACTCCCTGCCATCTTTGTTTCAAGTGGCTGCCACTTGGATGATGCCTGCCTTGCTCAGTGTGGTCTGTTTTGCTACAACTACTGTTTAGTATGAGATGCCATGCCAGTACTCTTTCTGGTTGGGTGACTTTTCATATCCTTTATGTGGTTACAAGCAGTCTGGAGGCAGCATAAATCCAAACCCTGCTTCCTACCAGCTAGACAACCTTGAGCAAATTTCATAGGTTCTCTTAGCTCAGATTTTCTGCTTTGTGACACAAGTGTTTGCACCCTTTACAGAAGAGGGGTAAGGACCAAATGAGAGCTTATGTGACATTCCTGGCAGGCATATAATAGATGCTCAAGAAAATGTACCCTCCCTCTGTATCACTTGCCTCATCTACTTGAGAATTTCCCATCAGGGTTTTTCTGTGGGGATATGAAAGAAATCCTAATAATGTTTGTCCTCTTCCTTCCATTGCTGACTAGGGCAAAGAGTATTTCAAATGTAAACCAGGTGGGTTTAGGACAGTTTGTGTAGAGCAGGAACCCGCCCAGAAGACCTTTTCAGAGAAGAGAGGAACTGAAACCTATTTTCAAGTTTGCCCAGTGAACTTAGTCCTTCCTTTCTTTGTGGGCTGGGAAGCTAAAACTCCAGGCTGGGTTCCCTTTCTTCCATTTTTGTCAGAAACTGTCAGGCATTTAAAATCATAGCTGCTTTCTGATTTTTCCAAGTCCTAGTTCAGGCAACAGTGCTACACATTGAATGACACTCTACAGTTTACATCCAGTTATCATGCCAGAGGCACAAGGCAGGCAAGTTTCAAGATCCTCAGTTTCAGATTTGGAGTTGAGGTTGGAGTTGGCTGGAGCTCTGGAAGATTCCAGTGTTAAATTTGTTGTTATTGTTGCTTGTTTCACTTTTCAGAACCAAGAGCCACTGAGAGAGGAAGACTCTGATTTCATCCTGACTGAGGGTGACCTCACCTTGACCTATGGGGACAGTACAGTGACTGCCAATGGTTCCTCAGGCTCCCACACAGCCTCTATGAGCCTAGAGGGCAGTCGAAGAACAAAGAGCAGCTCTGAGGAGGTGCTGGAACGAGACCTAGGAATGGGAGATCAGAAGGTCTCAAGCCGGGGCACCCGCCTAGTCTTCCCCCTGGAGGATAATGCATGACTTTCCCCCCAAACCCTGAAGCAATGGGGTATACCCTCCGGTGGTGTGGGGCTGGCTGCATGCTCCATTGTTGTTTGAGGTGGACAGTGACTGACTGGAACTAATGCTTCTATTTTTATTGAGATCTGAAGATATCCTAACATTTAAAATTTAACCCAAGATACAGATGGTGGGGCTCAAGTGTCTCTTAAATCAACACAAATGCAGACCTTTTCCCACTTCTTCACATAGTAGTGTGCTGTTCAGAGTTAAACAAACAAAAAACAATCGCATGCTTTACTGGTCTCTTAATTCATTCACCTGCGGTACCTGAACAAGGTGTGGTAGGTGCTGGGAATCCCTCCTCCCTCCCAGGAGAGGCTTCATATCTGCACACAGCAGTGAAAGTCCAGCTGGATGTAGAAACTTCAAGAGAGGGGAGAACAGGCTAGAAGAAAGATTGCGAAGGAAGGCAAGTGAGATTGGACCTCCAAGGATTTAGGGGAAGCTGGTGTTAAATGGGGCAGAAAACATGAGAAGGCAATTTGAGTGGAGGCTCTGGCCATGAGGGCTGTGTGATACCAACCTCATCTCAGGATTCTTGACTTTGTTTGCTACCTATGTTCCCTCTAGACTGAAGATTGGAAAATATATCCACCAACATTTCAACATGGGGGAAAGAATTGTAATTCCTTCTTTGGAAATCTCCATAAAGAAGAAGTTACTGAAATGTTTAAAACCAAAGGCAAAATAGTGTTATACTGTTGTTTTGTAATTAATCTGAAAGCAGGAGAAACTGTTGAGAAACTGATGATGATATCACTACAAAAATCAGTCAATTCTTCAGGGCTGCCAGATGAGCTGACTGCTTGGAACATGATGAGTGGGACTGAGATATCTACTGTGGGTTTGGAAGACAGGAAATTTTGCTGGAGTGTTTTGATCTGGGGAAGAAAAGGCAGTAAGAAGTCTAAAGGCAATAGGTTAGTATTCAGAAGGAAGAAATCTCACTGTGAAAAATAAATAAATATAAAGAAAATACAAGGTAGTGTTCTAAAGACTGGATAGAATTCCAAACTTCAAGCTAAGAAATGCATGACATTTCAGTGGCCACCTGAAGAATCAGAGGTGAACCATTGGAAAGTTAAGCTTTCTTCAGTCCAGTAGAAGGTTCTGTCTACTCTAAGATTAAGAATCTAGATGTCTTGACACTGAGTGCCATGTAGAGAAAGGTAATTTTCTTGGTATTCGGGGAGGCTTGCACCAGCTTCATGTGTGAGTGTGATTCGAAATTTAGGATTTTAGTTTGGGTTCTTTTGTGGGTGAGATATTCTGCCTGCCCACACCTGTAGTAAGTGAAAATACTGAGAGAACTCTTGGAAACCAAGTTTGAGATTCTCCCTTTGTCTCTGCGCTTCAGTGCTATTACATTTGAAAACCCAGTTTCTAAAAAGTGCTTTCACTAAATGTGAGCATTTCTCTTACTACAGCAGACAAAATAGTGGCCAGGTCTAGTGCTCCCATCATGAATCAGCCATTTAACCTTTTAACTCATATTTTTAATGGTTAATTTTAAATAAGACATTGTTTCACACTTTGTTTTTCAAATGATAGTTTGTGTAAGCCAAGAAAAATTTATTAGTCATATGAAATTTCTGTTACTCATTTTTAAGAGAAATTACTTAATGTGGTTCAATATAATAGAACTGAATAATTTTTATTCCCCTTTCTATCTACACTAACACCCATTTTGATTTGATGGTCATCCATGGGCTTTGTAAGTTTGGATAAAAAATATAAACATGCCTAACGCTATGCTTCCTCCTCTAGAAGCATTATGCCTATTCTGGGTGGTGAAAAGTAGGGTGCCACGAGGCCCAGAAACTACCTAACTGAAGACTATCTGCTGTCAATCTGGCATAAACAAGATTGACACTGCTGAGTAATGGTACATCCAAGTAAACAAAGTTCCTCTCAGAGGGTAATCCCAAGTCATCTTGTGAACATATGTGTATCGGGTTGGGGTGGGGTGGGGTGTTCACAGTTCAGCAGAGTCAAATGTTGTAGAGCAGTTCTCAACGTTGGCTGCATATTAGGATTCTCTGGCCCATTTTTTAAAATATCAGTATAAGGGCCTACCCTCAGAGATCCAGATTCAGTAGGTTTAGAGTGGGGCCTGGCTTCCATGCTGTTTTGTATCCTCAGGGATTCTAATCTGGAGCTAGGGTTGAGAACCTTTAGTCTAGAACTTGCAGTGGACCCTACTTGAAACGTTAAAGAATGTACTAGCAAATTAAGTTTAAAAAGTTATTAGTTATGTGGAACAAACTGAGTGTTCATCAGTAATACAGACTGGGTAGCTGTGAGGGAGTTTCGTGCTAATGTTTGCAGAACCCAAGAATGTACTCCATAAAGCACAGCTGAAATAAAGGTCCCATTTGAAAACCTTAGAGTGTGAAAGGGAGAGAGGGATGAGTTCAGTGTATGTATGAGGAAAGGATTAAAAATCTGTCATCTTTCCTTCCATTTGTGGGAAAAGGGGTTTTGTCTTAACTGAGCTGCTGACTAATCAAATGTGAGGGTTTCTGAGAAGCTGTCTTTTCTTTTTAACCCGGGATTAAATTAACAGTCCCCTTTGCAGTCAAGTGAACTTTCTTTCTCTTCACACTTTGCTTGTCCCCACGCCTGAATCCATGCTGAACTCTTTAGAATAAGGCTTGCTCTATTTAATGTCAGAGAAGAGGCCCCACATTAAATGGAAGGTTGTGATCACGTTGCTGTCATGCGGTGGTGATGTTGGTAGCTGGTAATTAGAGATATGCAGACTTTTGTGTAGTGCCGACAGAGGGAAGATACAAAGTCCTGCAATTCCTTTTAATATTCTGTTTGGGAACTACGAGGGGACCTGAACTTTCACTCCTGGAAAAGGAACTTTGGAATTTAAATAAGGCTGCATTTCTTCCAAGGAAGCAAGTATAGGAAAGGCATATGTGATTAAATGGACAGTGACCATTTAGGATACTTATTGGGATGACTGGACAAATAAGCGTTGATGCCGTGCAGCCAAAAACCACACTGTGACATCACATGTTTCACCAAATAAACAGCAAGGAGGTCTTTAGGCTGTGATCTCTACACCTGAAAATGTACTCTGTGGTTTGGTTGACAAATGAAATTTTAGAAAACACCAAAAATGCTATCTTAGCTATCTATGAACATTTCAGTCTAGGACAAAGGAATAACAGTTCCTTTCAAAATTGAGGTCTGTTTCATGTCCTTCCCCTACTTCCATCATATCTCTCCCTTTCTCTGCCCATAGTTGAAGTTACTGTAATCATGTCAGAGATTTAATGTGAACAATCATTTCTGAATGTAGAAACAGCACTGATACACTTAGACACTGGTGGCAGGGCAGCTGAGCAACTCATCAGAGGGGAAATCATCTGCTTGGGAATTTACCTTGGTACCCATTGTGAGTTCTAAGAGGTGAATCAGAAAGCTGATTTTACCATCTGTTGTCAAACGTAATCTGGAATGAGTGTTGCTGTAAACTTACCTTGCTGATTCAATAAATGGACTTTTTATTCCACTTCAGAAATAGGGAACGCGACAAGCTTTGTGCCTGCCTTTGGTGTTGATTCTGTAGATGAGTTAGTGTAGGAGCTAGTCTGTCAGAAGTTTTAGACTGGTATCAACTGAGTTTTGATCTCTTCTGTTGTTTATAAAGTCAGAATCTGACTTGCCAGTGTCATTTGCTACGTCCTGCACAGTAAGTTGAAGGAATCCAGTGGCCAAGAGTTAGAATTTAGAAACAACCCATTTGAATGCTGCTTTCACACTGATACCTTGGTACCTGAAAAGACCTTCCCCCTTTCTAAAACCTGGTAAATACAATATACAGAGATATACTCTAGAAACCAATGTGTCTAACCAGGAAAATCAAGTAGTATCTTTGACAATCTTTTCAAAACAAGATTTAGAAGTAAACCGTATTTTCCAGTTTCAATTTTCATAAGTAGAATTTTTTAAAAATTAACAAATGTGTCTTGTATTGTTACCCAGTGCTAGCAGAAATTGTAAAGAGTAAAACCAAAGTTTTTGATGTAGGTTTTCTTTTTGTAAGCAGGGTATACTATAACCATGACCTACATGGAACAAACACGTAAGCAGCCAGTTTTCTGCTACTTGAGCCTTAGAGAAGATGAGAAGGTCTGCCTGTTCTGCTGCCTTTTGAAAAGGTCTAAAACAGACATGAGAGCTTGGGAGAGGCCACCTTGTCATTCTGATGTCCACCTTTTAAAAAGGATTAAGAGAATTGCCAGATATCATGATCAGCTAGACTCTTGGCCAGTGGAAAATGATCTGGGCCTGTATGTTAGAGGAACTCAATAGAAAAGGACATGTAAATAGCATGAAGAATGCTGCATCTCTGTCTGAAGCACTTAAAAAAAGTTAACATCCCACTGCTACATGGACATTTAGGGACTGAGTTTTGTTGTGATTATTCCAGTTGTGGGCTTTGGAGAAAGAGATGAATGATTTTTCAGTTGTGTGGGTGTTAAGCTTATGGATTTGGAATTTATCACTGAAATCATTCATTCAAAGTGTGACTTCATAGTAGGGTCACTTTCTTCTTGGTTGTCTTTTTCTTTTTTATATAAAATACATCTGGGACTTCTTACAAGTTTTATGTTTGTTAAAATTATTAAATGGGAAGGCCACTGATATTCACTTAATAGCTGAAAAGCAATTTTTAAAATAGAATAAAATGAATTTAACATAGATGATGTGACCTTCTCTTTTTATAGAGATTACGTACCGTAATTGAGAATTTTGTCTTCTACTTCCATTCAACAGTGGCAAACTGGTGGTTTTATAAAATTAACATTATAGTATGTTATACAAAATAACATTAAAATGTTTAACTGTGAAAAAGTGAAGACTTGGAATTATTGGCAACCTTTATGTGCAATAAGGAAAACTGAAGTTAGACCCCAAAGTGTTATCTTTCCCTAGCATCCTACTTAATGTTTGCCTTTGTATATATGTTTAGGTTGATATTGTAAAGCTACCCACATGTTTTCCTGCCTTTGCTGATATTTTAACACATTTTTCTCAAAGCTTTTTCTGTATTTTTTTTACAAAACTCGAAATAAAAAAGATTAACTGGCTGAACTAATCTTGTTTTGTATTTTAAAAGTATTGTCTGTTAGTAGAAGGGAATAATATGATCCTGTTCTTTTTCTCTCTCCCTCACTTAGAGGTTGTTTTTTTTCATGGAAGCCATTCCTTTCAGGCTTCAATAAGGCCAGGAGTTGACAAATTACAGCTGGCTTTTGGATCAAATCTGGGCCACTGACAGTTTTGTAAATAAAATTTTTATTGGCATACACTGTGTTCATCATTTGCATATTCTCTGTGACTATTTTCATGCAGAACTGAGGAGTTGTGACAGAAGTGAGCAACTATTTGCTTATAAAGCCTGAACTATTTACTCTCTGGCTCTTTACAGAAAATGTTTTTGCTGATCCATGATTTAATTGCTGGAAAACTTTAGTTTCAAAATAGGGTCTAAAAATCATAGCAACAGGTTTTTATTTATTTTTTTTATGTACCATAGGGTTTAAAGAGCCACTTTAAACTTGTTCTCTGTCTGTGATTCTCCTGGCCTGCAACAGCCTTTAACAGGCTTTGAGTGTGGGATAATGCTAAGAATCTTGAAACCATCACACAGTTTTCTTTATACTCTTTATATTTCTTTGTATGTAGACTAGCGCTTCCCAGAACCATGCAATTGAACTACATCATAAAATCTGAAGCTTCCTAGCAAAACAAGTTCTGTCATTAGCATGACTCCAGTCATTTAGGAGTATAATTACAGAAACACCACATAGAACAATTTAAAAGTAAATTTTTCCCCAGCTCATTAAAATTCTCTCACCCTACAGCAGGGGTGTCAAACTGATTTTCACCAGGGGCCACATCAGCCTCATGGTTGCCTTTAAAGGGTCAAATGTAATTTTAGGACTGTACAAATGTAACTACTCCTTAATTAGGGCCAAGGAGCTCTGCATTCAGCCCTTTGAAGGGAACCGCAAGGCTGATGTGGCCCCTAGTGAAAATGAGTTTGACATTCCTGTCCTACAGAGAGAAACTGCTTTTTAAAAAGCAATTTACAATAGCCAAGTGCTGGAAGCAACCTAAGTGCCCAGCAGTAAATGAGTGGATAAGAAACCTATGGTACATTTACACAATGGAATACTATGCAGCAGAAAGAAAGAAGGAGTGCCTACCCTTTGTAACACTATGGATGGAACTGACAGCATTATGCTAAGTGAAATAAACCAGGTAGTGAAAGACAAATACCATATGATCTCATCTATAAGTGGAACCTAATCAACAAAACAGGCAAGTGAAATATAACCAGAGACACAGAAATAAAGAACAAATTGACAATAACCAGAGAGGAGGGGGGAGAGGGATAATAGGGGAAAATAGAGGAAGGGCATCAAGGAACATATATAAAGGACACACGGACAAAGCCAAAGGGGCTGGGTTTGAGTGTGGGAGGTGGGGATGGATAGAGTATTAGGGGGAAAATGGAGACAACTGTAATTGCACAACAATAAACTGAAATCAGAAGAGCCAGATGAGTCAGGTTTAAAATAATACTACCCAGACCTTTCATTTAATATCAAGTAATTTAATCAAGATACACGGGACTGCACTTGGCTCTTATTTACATTAATGTTTTGTCCAGACATCTGCTGATGGGAAATGGTACCAAGTCACATCTCTTCTTTGTTGTGAGGATGCTTTGTTGAAATGGCTCCAGCTGAGGCAGGTTCAGGCTGGGAACTAAAGTTCTTCTTATTTTATTGCCATAATTATCCACATTGCACTGTCACTTCCCCACTGGAAACTTTGTTTCAACCAATGTGTCGGTCATTATTTAATAAGCTCATGATATTCCTGCTCTGCAGAATTGCACAGCAGTTGGTACCAAATCAAGTCCCAGTCTCTGTCAGCATGATAGATTGCCTCAATAGTGTGGCTTTTCCAGTGCTGGGGCAACATGCTGAGCACTCCAGTTCTTGATGACTGACCTGTAAGGAAAGGAACAAAGTGCATTTGAACTTCAGAATATAGAAATTCACAAATAGAATGCTTGCTGAACCCAGGTGATGTAAGGCCTCTTAAATGTGGCACTTCTTACATCTTCCTTATTTAAGCTGCATTATCCAATGCTGGAAATCCATCACTGAACCAGTATCTTATCATTTGTACATTGTGAAGACAGGCCAGACATAAATGTGACCCAAGAGATGTTTGGTGAGAATGAAGGAAGGAAAAAGATGGGGCACCTCTGTCAATATGACTGTGCTTTCAGCAGCTACTACTGTGGGACACCAGTTGAGAACAGAATTTTCTGAGACCTGCTGGCTAGAGTGGGAGAAAGAGCTGGGGTTGAAACTGTACCTTTAGGCACCAACCATGTAACTACCCATCCTTCAGTCATATACTGGATCATATGTGCAAAATAAATAGTAACAACAGTTGGCTGTTATATAGAACTGAGACTGTATAAGCAATGAATCCAGCTTCCTCTGAACTTTTTTCTTCGTTCATTAAAACACATTGCTTGTGTGACTGTATGGGAGCAGCAGAGTGGGATGACTCTGGATATGTTTGTATAAGTTCTGCTATCAGTTTCTTGTGATCCTTCCTCTGATCCTGGATGTGTACCAACTTTGACATTATTTTCTCATGTGTTGAAACTGTTCATCCATTCAGTATAACTACTGAAGCAGAGTGTAGGAAGGAAGCACTTTCAACATGATTAAAAAGGTGCAATAAAGATTCAAATTAAACATTAAGGAAAAGGTAATTTCATCAAGCCCCTTCCATGAAACTTTAATATTCTATTATTAGTACAGGTTATTTGCATAAAAAGAGCCACCGTGCTAAATTTCAGTATAATTTAGTTTAATAAAAACCAATTTCCAGATGGGCTAACTCTGGTTCCAGATAAGATGGAGTAAATACATTTCTGCTAATTCTTCCCACAAAGTGTAACTGAAATTGCCAAATACAGTATGTCACACAAACATAAGACTCTGAAGGGTGAGGAAAGGAAGGTGGACTGACTACAGATATTGGGTAATGAGGAAAAACATAGTTGTGAGTTCCCTGAGCTTTCCTTTTGCCTCCTCTACATCCTGGAATGGGTGCTAAAGAAGCCAGCAGACCACAAATGCCAATGCTAAAATATCAAAAAGTCCCAAGAAAAGTCTATTATCTCTAGCCAAAAGGCAGGAAAAGAACTAGTCTAGAAAGACAAACCAAGCACCACAAAAATTATCCCCCTCCTGTCAGCAAAGGCCTAGTGGGAAGCCAGGACTTCTGGATTAGCATTCCCACCTGGCAGTAATCAGATGATGCACCCCTTCCTCCTCCAGTGCAGTGTAAGTGGAGGCCTTATAATTTGAACATTTAATTACAATTCAGAGATGCATATGGTCAAATGTTTAGGATACAATGAAAAAAATCACCTGTCAGTTGGCAAGATGGTAGAGTGAGTGGAAGCCACACTAACCTCCTCTCAAGGCCAATCTGGAATTACAACTAAATTGTGGAGAAATCACCAGGAACCAACAACTGAACAATAGTGAGAGAAGGCTTATAACCTTGGACAAACAGAAGAATCATCTTCACCACTAACTGACTGGTAAGGAGTAGTACAGTGGAGCCTCAAGAGTGCTGGCTGTATGCTCACAGGTGACAACACCTGAGGGATAATTAAGTGGCTGGTAGGATCCCCCTGAGAAGAGTGGGATCTAAACCCTAAGCTCAGATCCCCAGCCTAGAGCACCAGAGCCAAAAAAGTACACAGATAACAACCAGTGACGAAAAGCAGCAGGGCTGCTCTCTGCCAAGACAAGTGGCTGGCCACACAAAGAGATGTTTACAGGGCCAACACACAAATTTTCATTTGCTACCACTTACCCAGAGCTCTGGTAAAAGTGGAAGCAGAGTAGCTAAAGACACCTGAGGAGAGACTGGATATGGACACTTTAGGGAGAGAGCTAAGAGAATAGATGCTGGGATCCCGGTGTTGAGTCATACTCCATTAGCAGCAGCCATCCTGCTCAGGCAGGCCACTCCCCTTCAAGCTGCAGCAGCTTGAGGTGAAACAATACCTCCAATCCTAGGAGGGATTCTGCCCCACCTTATGGGGTTTAAGCAACACTGCTGAGTGCAGAGTGACTAGATTGACAACTGAAGGAGACAGCCACAGACAGTTTATCTCTGGCAATCTCAGAGCAGGCTATCTAAGGTCAGATGAGGTCAATGTCTGACACTATCAGAATTGGATCCAGAAAGAAAAAACAGTGGTAAATACTAGAGGATACCAAGACAAAATCCACTGTGGTCTTCTCTATGATTAGCGATATTTTCTTTCCTGCATAGCTTTTTAACATTCATTGCTTGTCCAGCAAGTGTGTGCATATTAAGTCACTAGAATTTCTACTATAGTTTATTTCTCTCCTTTCTTATAACAGTCTTAATTTCTTTACACCCTCATTAATACTGGTTAATTAGCTGTTGATAATGGGATTGTGGAGGAGAGATATTATTGCAGATGTGGGTTTGTTCCCTGGACTTTGTGGTTTTGTTCTGACAGCACTTGCACAACAGCACACAAGATATGGATGGTGGAGTGACCCTCAGTCAACCAGCTGGAGGGAAGGACCCACCAAAGAAAGACCCAACAACAATCAAACCCCAAAGACATCCAGAGAGCTAACATAAATGGCATAAAGGGTATCCCAGGAGCATCAAGTTCAGGACATCAAGGAGACTGCACCACTGATTCTCACAAGTCTCTTACCGTAGAAGTTCACACCA